>OZ026600.1:3561164-3588664 GCA_964020085.1 Micromussa lordhowensis | reverse complement strand
TGGAGACACACTGGCTTTGCTGCTTGAAGATGGAGACACACTAGCGCTGCTGCTGGAACTTTCAGAATCGGAAACACTAGCGCTACTGCTGGAGCTGTCAGACACACTAGCGCTGCTGCTGGAACTGTCAGACACACTTGCACTGCTGCTGGAACTGTCAGACACACTTGCACTGCTGCTGGAACTATCAGACATACTTGCACTGCTGCTGGAACTGTCAGACATACTTGCACTGCTGCTGGAGCTGTCAGACATACTTGCACTGCTGCTGGAGCTGTCAGACACACTAGCGCTGCTGCTGAAACTGACAGACACACTTGCACTGCTACTGGAACTGTCAGACATACTTGCACTGCTACTGGAACTGTCAGACATACTTGCACTGCTACTGGAACTTTCAGACACACTGGAACTGCTGCTTGAACTGTCAGACACACTGGAACTGCTGCTTGAACTGTCAGACATACTGGAACTGCTGCTTGAACTGTCAGACATACTTGCACTTCTACTGGAACTATCAGACATACTTGCACTGCTGCTGAAGCTGTCAGACATACTTGCACTGCTACTAGAACTGTCAGACATACTTGCACTGCTACTGGAACTGTCAGACATACTTGCACTGCTGCTGGAACTATCAGACATACTTGCACTGCTGCTGGAACTGTCAGACATGCTTGCACTGCTACTGGAACTGTCAGACATACTTGCACTGCTACTGGAACTTTGGGACTGCGAAACACTAACGCTGCTGGAACTATCAGACACACTGGCAGTGCTGCTGGAACTTACGGTGACACTTGCACTACTGGTGGAACTTATGGACTCTGAAACACTAGCGCTGCTGCTGGAACTGTCAGACAGACTTGCACTGCTGCTGGAGCTATCAGACATACTTGCACTGCTGCTTGAACTGTCAGACACACTGGAACTGCTGCTTGAACTGTCAGACATACTTGCACTGCTACTGGAACTGTCAGACATACTTGCACTGCTACTGGAACTGTCAGACATACTTGCACTGCTACTGGAACTGTCAGACACACTTGCACTGCTGCTGGAACTATCAGACATACTTGCACTGCTACTGGAACTGTCAGACACACTTGCACTGCTACTGGAACTGTCAGACGTACTTGCACTGCTGCTGGAACTACCAGACACACTGGAACTGCTGCTTGAACTGTCAGACACACTGGAACTGCTGCTTGAACTGTCAGACATACTGGAACTGCTGCTTACTACAAAATGGTAATGGGTTTGTAACTATCACGGGTAAAAACTGCCGTAGATATCTATCATTTATCTGGTTGGTGGCCAAGAATATATATCAACCAACATTTATCTTTCTCCTGTTCGGGGCATGGCACTGTTGCAAGCTTTTCATATTGTATGGATACATGCAGTTAATGTAATGCCAGTCATAGAGTAAGTAAAATATGGTTTAGACTCGATATTGTTTTACAGGTTAAGGTTTGGAGTGCCTTCGTGACTCGTCCGATTATTTGATTCAAGCTACATACCTTTCACCGAAAGTGATAATTTTGTCTTTGGCATTTACGACAATGACAAAATACAATATGGGTGAAAGCATGTAGTGATCTAAATTAAATTCGTGTATCACATGGTTTCAAAGAAAACGTCGACTTCACAAAGGTAAAGAGTAGACAAAATTCAGTCAGGAATCTAACTAATGCATGACGATTCTATGCCTTAGTCAACAAATTACGAGAAGAACTTGTGGTTGATGTAATAAAACCCGCAAAAGAAAAGTTGAAAATCTCAATTTACCTGAGGTATAGTAGCAGGAACATGTCGATGCTGCAAGAAAATGTTCCAAGGATTAGAAATGTAAAACAGTTTAACATTAGTATTCCCTAGTATAATTACTTATTCACTCTGATACCTCTCTTACGCTTTTATTAAACTGCCTTTCGTGTAAATCCTCACTGTATAGATGGTAACCCAAAACATTTTCGAACAGGAAAACCTCTTTCATGGTAAGTCTCCTACCTCATTCTTCACTCGCATCACCTCACCATCACACATAAAAAACCCCTGCAATCCGTTCCTCTAGATCTAAAATGTTTGAGCACGAGCGATGCCCATTGTAAGGCGAGGGGGTGTTAATGAAGCTTCAGTACCAATCAATCACGGACACGGTCCAAAGTATGTTTGATGTCAACTTATCATCTTTTGAGGTAAAATGTCTTACATCTAGGTTTGAGAAAATTCACTGAGTTAGATTAAGAAACGATAGAAATACGCAATCTCTCTTCCACGTATGAAGTCTGACCTGATATGCTTGCTGAGGATGAACTTGACGGTGACACACTAGCTGAGGACGAACTCGAGTCAGATACACTGACGGAGGAGGAGCTAGAGTCAGATACACTTGCAGAGGACGAACTCGAGTCAGATAAACTCGCAGAGGAGGAACTTGATGGAGACACACTCGACGATGAACCTGGGTGGAAAGAAAAGATAGCTTTTAACGTTTTCTTATATTCAACAAGCTTTTGCACACAATTGTGCATTGAAAAAACATAGCTATGGGTCAGGGGATGGACCAGATAGAGTACGATGAAAATGTTTTCAACCTTGCACTGGCTAGTTATTGTATTTGGTCTTATATAACCAAAGGGACACATTGCATGTGCTAATACTATGAAACGATGTGAAAAAGAAATGAAACCAGAAAGATGGATGGGTTAATGGCCAATGGGATCATGGCCAGTTTCCTCTATGAGACATGGCTGTAGGGAATCATGAACTGGATACATGTTTTGATGAATACAACTACCATGTTTCCCTGCTGACACATCTCATAGAGTGAATGAACTACTCCGCAGGCTTGTGGTTTATGAGCTTCTAAAAAAGAAGGTGACGGATTAAGACTGGTTCGAGAAGTGCATTGCAAATGTGAACGAAGAAGTTGCAAAGTTACGAAGGAATTTCCCCCCACTTCCTCCCTCCTCAGTTCCGAAAGTCGTTCGGTTTTGAGTAGCCTTGGCTGGTTGAATACTCTAAACAATTTATGCAACAGTTTTCAACTAAATATTATTCAAATTAGTCAGATTATTTTCGAGTTTTGATCAATTCTTTCTTATTATCGATTGGAGAACAGCCATAGACATGGCGCCATTAACATTTCAGTTTTGTCTCTTTATTATGTAAAACAGATAGATTCCATGTTGCTATCCAGTATTAGTGGAATTCTACTGGTATACTAATGCAAATGCTGTAATCTGATAGGCTGAGCCATTGAACACTATCAGTCATTAGTAGAATTCTACTAGTATACTAATGCAAAGGCTGTAATCTGATTGGCTGAGCCATTGCACACTATCAGCCATTAGTGTGCAGTAGCTGGAGCTCGTCTACGAAATGGCGACGTTTTTTCGTTTTTCCAAAGTTTTGGAGGAAACTTTTGATGAAAATGGATAATTAAAATCCTGAGAAGACTAAACGAAGGACATTTACGGTTTCTTGACATAAAGAAAGTTGAAATTATTGAAGAAATGATGCGCGTGCGTATGCAACTTCGATTTGAAATGCCAATTCAATCCGGGCGATCTTTCTAAGGCGCAAAGTTTAATAATACGTCGAGATATAATTGGAAACCGTTATTTGAAGTAAACTTTAGTAAGAATTCTACTAAAACAATTAGATTATTCGCTCTCGATTTCCATGAGATGATAGTTGATTCGGCCTTCGGCACCATCAATGCAAATGCGTTGTCACGGAATGAAACACTTCCAAGATGTCAAACGCTGTTCCCGAGCTCATAATCTAATTGTTAATTAGTGTTCGTTTCCCCGTTTCGCTGAAGTTTTAAAAGAACATTTAGAAATGAATTAACAAAATTTTCGAGAAGACTAAAAGGAGAGGATTTACGGTTTCTTGAATTAAAAAAGGCCTGAACGTTTTGATAGAAACTGATAAACGCGCGTACACAACTGCAAATGTCAAATTGACAATTAATTCAGTCCGTGCGAGTTAACTCTCTAAAGCGTGAAGTTTAATACTAACCAGAAATAATTGGAATCGTTATTTGAAGGAAATTTCAGTTAGAATTCTACTAAAACAATTAGATTATTCGCTCTCGATTTCTATGAGGCGATAGTTGATTCGGCCTTCGGCCTCATCAACTATCACCACATAGAAATCTCGAGCTCATAATCTAATTGTTAAATAGATCACAGAAGACGTCAAAATGTGGCGAGAACATCAGTGACACACTCAGCTATCGCCTCGTGTGCTACGGTTTTGTTCTTACCACATTTTGACGTCATCTGTGATCAATAAGTGAACAGACGAACGGCAAAATGGAATCTATTTATTAAATTGACACATTGACAGAAACCGCAGAGTCTGTCACTCATGAATGTTACTTACTCGACCACGGTGTAGAGCAGGCACACACCAACTGATCTGTTGATCAAAAAATCCTTGTTATTATAATACTTTAAATCGTAATTTAAACCATTAAATACTTGAACATGGAACGGCTGGTTTCAATAAATTTATATGATGGGTTATTGGCCACGAGTAAGGTCAAGAAGGCTGGATATTGGCTAAGTTCTTTTTCTACGTGTTTATGGATTGAGATGGAGTCGAGGTCCATAAACACGCAAAAAACGAGGCCAATATCCAGCCATCTTGAGCGAACAAACTTGCTCAATAAAAGCCTTATTAAGGCGCAAAGTTTAATAATACGTCGAGATATAATTGGAAACCGTTATTTGAAGTAAACTTTAGTAAGAATTCTACTAAAACAATTAGATTATTCGCTCTCGATTTCCATGAGATGATAGTTGATTCGGCCTTCGGCACCATCAATGCAAATGCGTTGTCACGGAATGAAACACTTCCAAGATGTCAAACGCTGTTCCCGAGCTCATAATCTAATTGTTAATTAGTGTTCGTTTCCCCGTTTCGCTGAAGTTTTAAAAGAACATTTAGAAATGAATTAACAAAATTTTCGAGAAGACTAAAAGGAGAGGATTTACGGTTTCTTGAATTAAAAACGGCCTGAACGTTTTGATAGAAACTGATAAACGCGCGTACACAACTGCAAATGTCAAATTGACAATTAATTCAGTCCGTGCGAGTTAACTCTCTAAAGCGTGAAGTTTAATACTAACCAGAAATAATTGGAATCGTTATTTGAAGGAAATTTCAGTTAGAATTCTACTAAAACAATTAGATTATTCGCTCTCGATTTCTATGAGGCGATAGTTGATTCGGCCTTCGGCCTCATCAACTATCACCACATAGAAATCTCGAGCTCATAATCTAATTGTTAAATAGATCACAGAAGACGTCAAAATGTGGCGAGAACATCAGTGACACACTCAGCTATCGCCTCGTGTGCTACGGTTTTGTTCTTACCACATTTTGACGTCATCTGTGATCAATAAGTGAACAGACGAACGGCAAAATGGAATCTATTTATTAAATTGACACATTGACAGAAACCGCAGAGTCTGTCACTCATGAATGTTACTTACTCGACCACGGTGTAGAGCAGGCACACACCAACTGATCTGTTGATCAAAAAATCCTTGTTATTATAATACTTTAAATCGTAATTTAAACCATTAAATACTTGAACATGGAACGGCTGGTTTCAATAAATTTATATGATGGGTTATTGGCCACGAGTAAGGTCAAGAAGGCTGGATATTGGCTAAGTTCTTTTTCTACGTGTTTATGGATTGAGATGGAGTCGAGGTCCATAAACACGCAAAAAACGAGGCCAATATCCAGCCATCTTGAGCGAACAAACTTGCTCAATAAAAGCCTTATTAACTATTTTGTTTCGGGACGCAGCGGCTAATCCCGAACGGGCTCCATCTTGCCCGCCCGATTAGTCATTCACAGCGCGGGACTCTGTTCATCTTACCCCCTCACGGAGCTAGCCACATAAAAAGGTTAGCTATCCACTTCTGGAATAATGCTTAACTTGATTCACACAAGGTGTTTTCTCTCGAATTCTGCGTTTGGCATCATATTTTTAAAATTTGCATTAGCTTCAGATTTTGAAAGAGCAGTAAAAATATTACAATGGTAAAGTGACCTATAGACGGATTGAGCTAAGTAGCTCATATCTTTCGACGCCTAACTCCGGTGTCTTGCGTCCAGCGTAAAGCGGCTTGGAGTATGTCTTTCCCTTCGGATGGCATGCCTAACATCGGAACCATTTATTTGTGAGACTAAAGTGCAAAGGCTAAAACATAGTGACACTGCAGGGCTGGAATCTGAACTGCTTCCCTAGGAGTCTATTCCCCTAACACTCATGGCCTCATTTTACAATGTAAAGATATATTTTATGTTAGTATAAATCTACTAGCGTTCTATCACGAATGGCGTTCTCTGATTGGCTACGCTACTATATATAGCTTTGAAGATCTCTCTCGTAATTGTGACATCTCCTTAATGTCTTGCACAAATTTCCACAAACATTCCCTTGTGTTTTCTGCACATTTCACACTGGACACACAAGGCTTACTCGGGTATTCCTGGAATTTCCTAATGTTTATGGCATACTTGCACTGCTACTGGAATTGTCAGACATACTTGCACTGCTACTGGAACTGTCAGACATACTTGCACTGCTGCTGGAACTGTCAGACATACTGGAACTGCTGCTTGAACTGTCAGACACACTGGAACTGCTGCTTGAACTGTCAGACATACTGGAACTGTTGCTTACTACAAAATGGTAATGAGTTTGTAACTATCACGGGTAAAAACTGCCGTGGATATCTATCATTTATCTGGTTGGTGGCCAAGAATATATATATCAACCAACATTTATCTTTCTCCTGTTCGGGGCATGGCACTGTTACAAGCTTTTCATATTGTATGGATGCATGCAGTTAATGTAATGCCAGTCATAGAGTAAGTAAAATATGGCATGGACTCGATATTGTTTTACAGGTTAAGGTTTGGAGGGCCTTCATGACTCGTCCGATTATTTGATTCAAGCTACATACCTTTCACCGAAAGTGATAATTTTGTCTTTGGCATTTACGACAATGACAAAATACAATATGGGTGAAAGCATGCAGTGATCTAAATTAAATTCGTGTATCACATGGTTTCAAAGAAAACGTCGACTTCACAAAGGTAAAGAGTAGACAAAATTCAGTCAGGAATCTAACTAATGCATGACGATTCTATGCCTTAGTCAACAAATTACGAGAAGAACTTGTGGTTGATGTAATAAAACCCGCAAAAGAAAAGTTGAAAATCTCAATTTACCTGAGGTATAGTAGCAGGAACATGTCGATGCTGCAAGAAAATGTTCCAAGGATTAGAAATGTAAAACAGTTTAACATTAGTATTCCCTAGAATAATTACTTATTCACTCTGATACCTCTCTTACGCTTTTAGTAAACTGCCTCTCGTGTAAATCCTCGCTGTATAGATGGTAACCCAAAACATTTTCGAACAGGAAAACCTCTTTCATGGTAAGTCTCCTGCCTCATTCTTCACTCGCATCACCTCACCATCACACATAAAAAACTCTGCAATCCGTTTCTCTAGATCTAAAATGTTTGAGCACGAGCGATGCCCATTGTAAGGCGACGGGGTGTTAATGCAGCTTCAGTACCAATCAATCACGGACACGGTCCAAAGTATGTTTGATGTCAACTTATCATCTTTTGAGGTAAAATGTCTTACATCTAGGTTTGAGAAAATTCACTGAGTTAGATTAAGAAACGGTAGAAATACGCAATCTCTCTTCCAAGTATGAAGTCTGACCTGATATGCTTGCTGAGGACGAACTTGACGGTGACACACTAGCTGAGGACGAACTCGAGTCAGATACACTGACGGAGGAGGAGCTAGAGTCAGATACACTCGCAGAGGACGAACTCGAGTCAGATAAACTCGCAGAGGAGGAACTTGATGGAGACACACTCGACGATGAACCTGGGTGGAAAGAAAAGACAGCTTTTAACGTTTTCTTATATTCAACAAACTTTTGCACACAATTGTGCATTGAAAAAACATAGCTATGGGTCAGGGGATGGACCAGATAGAGTACGATAAAAATGTTTTCAACCTTGCACTGGCTAGTTATTGTATTTCGTCTTATATAACCAAAGGGACACATTGCATGTGCTAATACTATGGAACGATGTGAAAAAGAAATGAAACCAGAAAGATGGATGGGTTAATGGCCAATGGGATCATGGCCAGTTTCCTCTATGAGACATGCCTGTAGGGAATCATGAACTGGATACATGTTTTGATGAATACAACTAGCATGTTTCCCTGCTGACACATCTCATAGAGTGAATGAACTACTCCGCAGGCTTGTGGTTTATGAGCTTCTAAAAAAGAAGGTGACGGATTAAGACTGGTTCGAGAAGTGCATTGCAAATGTGAACGAAGAAGTTGCAAAGTTACGAAGGAATTTTCCCCCACTCCCTCCCTCCTCAGTTCCGAACGTCGTTCGATTTTGAGTAGCCTTGGCTGGTTGAATACTCTAAACAATTTATGCAAAAGTTTTCACCTAAATTATTCAAATTAGTCAGATTATTTTCGAGTTTTGATCAATTCTTTCTTATTATCGATTGGAGAACAGCCATAGACATGGCGCCATTAACATTTCAGTTTTGTCTCTTTATTATGTAAAACAGATAGATTCCATGTTGCTATCCAGTATTAGTGGAATTCTACTGGTATACTAATGCAAATGCTGTAATCTGATAGGCTGAGCCATTGAACACTATCAGTCATTAGTGTTCGTTTCCCCGTTTCGCTGAAGTTTTGAAAGAACATTTAGAAATGAATTAACAAAATTTTCGAGAAGACTAAAAGGTTTCCATGAGATGATAGTTGATTCGGCCTTCGGCACCATCAATGCAAATGCGTTGTCACGGAATGAAACACTTCCAAGATGTCAAACGCTGTTCCCGAGCTCATAATCTAATTGTTAATTAGTGTTCGTTTCCCCGTTTCGCTGAAGTTTTAAAAGAACATTTAGAAATGAATTAACAAAATTTTCGAGAAGACTAAAAGGAGAGGATTTACGGTTTCTTGAATTAAAAAAGGCCTGAACGTTTTGATAGAAACTGATAAACGCGCGTACACAACTGCAAATGTCAAATTGACAATTAATTCAGTCCGTGCGAGTTAACTCTCTAAAGCGTAAAGTTTAATACTAACCAGAAATAATTGGAATCGTTATTTGAAGGAAATTTCAGTTAGAATTCTACTAAAACTATTAGATTATTCGCTCTCGATTTCTATGAGGCGATAGTTGATTCGGCCTTCGGCCTCATCAACTATCACCACATAGAAATCTCGAGCTCATAATCTAATTGTTAAATAGATCACAGAAGACGTCAAAATGTGGCGAGAACATCAGTGACACACTCAGCTATCGCCTCGTGTGCTACGTTTTTGTTCTTACCACATTTTGACGTCATCTGTGATCAATAAGTGAACAGACGAACGGCAAAATGGAATCTATTTATGAAATTGACACAGGAGCCCATCACTAGCAGCCAGCAACTACCCCATATTCCTGTCACGGCGTTTTCACAGACCTGTCTATTTTTAGCTTGAATTAACCGCGATTTCAGACTCCCGCAGGGACAACAGTGACAAATCATAAGCGCGGACTTGATTCTTTAATTGACGTCGGCATTTCCACTGGAAGATTAAAAGGAAAAGCCGCCATTGTTTCCCTTACCGATGCGCGCTCGTGTAGAACGGAACTGACCTATTTTGCGGGAAAAGAAGTCTAAAAATAGACCGGTCTGTAAAAATGCCGTGACATAGGCTTAGTATTGGAGTTGCAAGCTCCTAGTGATGGGCACCTGACTAAAACCAGTTGTACTCGGTCACGGAATGTCTCATCGTTTAGTGTGAAAATCATCTGAAGCGTAAGGAAATATAAAAAGAATGGTTGCGAATGTAGACAATGCCCAAGAGGCAATGATAAAAAAGGCGGAACAGGAACAAAGCACTAAAGAAACAAGGTTAGAAGCGTGGAAAATTGATATGAATTACAAAGGAAAGTTACGTAATGGAAAATTTATTTACTGATAATTTCTGAGAGTTGTTTCACGTTATATAATTTCCATGTTCATATAGTTAATATTAGGCCTTTTGCATGGTTTTGTTCTGTGAGGAAGTTTACAAATGACACCCTTCGTAAAGTTGCATTGAAATCAACGAAATGCGAATTTTGCAATGACATTGAACATTTTGCGCACCCCGTTCGGTATTTATTTGATGGATTATACACAAGGCATTGTATCAAGGAGTCTTAAAATTCTACGTCTTTACATACCCTGATAAAGATCTTCATTGCCACGTGATTGGGTATAGAAAACCCAACCCGCAGTTGAAGTAGTTTCTTAGCTCCCGTCACTGTGAGAGAGCTACATGACGTGGTAATATCTTTCTCAGAATGTGAAAACAGAAACAGATGAAGAACGCAGCCAGGGTCTCAAAAGCAATGACTATTTTGCATGGATTAGTAAACATCAAGCTTAAAAAAATGTACGAATGAAGAAGGGTTTAGGCGAAATACGATAGAAAATCGAGTAATTTTAGTTTTTAGTGGACAAAAACCTGTTATGTTCCACTTGTAACTCGAACTTCTGGCGAATTCCTTCTTTTAAAAATTGCCACACCGTCCAGACAGAACTTTCCAGAAATATAATATGACACAGTTTGAAGTTTTGCAACTTGAGGGGAGACAGGCTTTTAGCCGGCTAATGCGTTTATACGTATTGTTGCGGCCTAAAAATAAAACGCCACTAATCAAATTTTGACAGATCAACTCGTACAGTTTCTTGAGGGTATGAAAAAAATAAAAACATATTTTTCAAACGAAACTGACGATCTGCGGTTTTTAGTAATGTTGAAAACAACCGCCAATTCGGTGACCATGAAAAATTCGCTATAAACTTAAAAACCTTTCATTGCCGTGTCTAAGTTATTTGTTTGCGATCGCGTGCTCTCCTTCATTTTTCCCGTCGCAGACGTGTGCATTTGATAAATGATTAATAAGCAGCTGAACCAGCTCAAAGCACACCACTTACGTTATATTTAAAATTTCAGCTAAAAGGGTTCACTACAGAATTACTGACCCGAGTGAAATGACTGTTGTTTTCAGAAAAAGCGATTCATTAATTAACCGTGCCGGTGAATGTTATTTCTCTGGGCAACCCTCCGATGAATAATTGTTTTGGAAATCATAATAAACAACGTTTCTGGAGTTCTCTAGTAGCAAAGAATTTTTGCATAGCGCCTTATAAATCTATTTCCACGATGAAAAGCCCCAGGACGTCTTTCATCACGGCAATAGCTGTGCCAATTAAAGCCTGAAAACAAGAAAAAAACAGCTTTTTGATCCATCGATCGCTTAAATGTGAGAAACCGTGAGAGTTTTTTTCACTGCCGATTGACCACCTGAAATACTGATGCTTTCCTCTAGATTATGTCTGCAATTGAAAACCCATCTCTCTCGCCGTGTGAATCGGATCGAATCGAACCAGGACTTCGCCAAGTTGAGCTTGTGTAATTTTTAAGTGCGATTTTGCAATTTTTTTGACTTGTTCCTGAGGTTTATTTTTGGTACGTAGTAAGAACGTTGTGTCGCTTCATACCTATTACATTAAAAATTGTGTTCCCCGCGGAGGTGTTTTCCTGTTGAATACGCATGGCTCTAGGCAACTACGACCTCATGTCGGGTTTTCTTTGTCAAGCATTTCAAATAGCATGTTCATTTGAAACAGCTTGAACTACTAGGTTTTCAAGATGCAAATCTGAAAATGTTGTGCTGTTTGTTTCAAAATAATCAGCAATGCTACTTTATCCTGAATCTCTACACTTCTGGGTCTATTCTGATTTCTGTTGTTGATTTTTTTTTGGTGGCGTCTTATCGGTTTATTTACAAATTCATTTAGTAAGGCCGCTGTCTTCGTCAACAATTCCACGAAGTACAGTATTATCACGGTCTATCAAACATCGCCATCGAATAAAATGTAGAAGAAAATATGTAAATTAAAAGGGCTTCTTAGCTGTGCATTAAAGCCATCAGCTAAATTTAATACGAACATCCGCGTCCATTGAACAGAATTGTCTTGATTCTGAGTTTCCTTTTGAATCGTTGGAAAAAAAGTCGTAGTGAAAAGCGAAATGTTAGGCGTGAATCAGTCTTTTGTAGTCTGTATGCTCTTTAGAAACAACTAATTGGAATCATTTTCGCTCTGTACTGACAGAACCCAGAAGATATAGTTTTGGGCAAATTTGAGAGTGTTTCGTCTTATTAATAATTTAAGCAGTAGTTCTCCGATCACCCAAACTGCAATTTGTAGATAGAAAACTCGCCAAAGTAAAGCTGAAAATATGAATTCGTTTCAAATCACGAAACATTATGCAGACTTAAGTAAAGCTGTACTTTCGTGCTGTCGAAGTGTACTGACGTTCAAGGTTTGCGGGTAGTTTGTGTTACACGATACACCAAAGTACATGAAACTCTTGACGGTGAAAAAACACAAAGAGTAATCAATTTACCCCTCATCTTAATGAAGACACCGTGTTTAACATATTTTACACAAGCAATAAATGAAATAAATCTACAATACCTTCAGAAAGGATCAGTGTCGCGAAACAAAGCAGCACCACAAGGAAGGTGGCAAATTTTGCACATTTCTTCTGACCTGGCATTTTGCATGCGCTAAAAGCTTGACGGCTGTCGGGTTCTAAGACAAGTTGACGGCCCTTCCCAAACACTCACGCTGTTTCAAAACTCGTTATTCGCAAGCT
The DNA here is from genome assembly GCA_964020085.1 of Micromussa lordhowensis. Classification (NCBI taxonomy): domain Eukaryota; kingdom Metazoa; phylum Cnidaria; class Anthozoa; order Scleractinia; family Lobophylliidae; genus Micromussa; species Micromussa lordhowensis. The sequence continues at coordinate 3,575,860 of OZ026600.1, read as the reverse complement.
CCCTATCACTTCTGGGAACGGCGAAAATGAAAGTGACGAAGGTTAGTTTTCCTATCTAAAGCGGAGGTGAGAGAAACGTGTAATTTCGCTCTCAAATTTCTGATCAGCAAATGCGATTGAACTTCTCAACAGTATAAATCTTACACACAGAAAAAAACTTGTGAGAATTTGTTATGACGACGACATAGTCGTAGCTAAGGAGTTGTCCATTCACACGGTTTAAGAAACAAAGGAAAAATGCTTACAACTTGCCCCCTGGCAAGACAGCGCAGCTGTAATACATAGTTTTTTCCAGCAAACATTCGTTATCTGTTATCTCGACGAATCCTTAAGTTTTCGCTCACTGAATTGTCGAATAGAAATTGTGCCGGCAATCGTTAATTAAAATAAACAATCTGAAGGTTGTCAACAACAGTTTGCTAGGTGCTCGCGACAAAATAGAAACAGGTCGCCATGTACGCGGTTCATCAAGTTATTAATCAGTGATTTCGCTTCAGCATTTACCAACAGTTGTTCATGGGTAATTAATCAATTCGAAGCTGTACTTCAGTCCATTTTATGAACAGTTCTACTTTGAGGTTTGAAGCTTTAATGAATTAATGGTAGTGAAACCAGCCGACAAACACGACAAAAGCTCAAAACGATTTAATCTCTGCAAATGCTTCAGTTTCTTTTACTGCGACCAGGTGACCAAATGTTTATATTTCTACAAACCCAGCCTTTACAACAATGTCTCGCTATACTGAAGATGTCTTTTACTTCTTCTTTGTTGACACTGTTGGCATACTGGCATTTCATCTCATTTACGAGTTTTTAATCAGCCAATAAATATTAAAGACTCGAGTTTAAGAAATATCTGGCAAACATACGCCAAGGGAAGCACAGTATGACAAATGCAAGTGGCACGAAAGGTATCGTGGGAAAAGATAAACGAGTTCATGTTTCATTTTGACCTCGGGCCCCAGAGTAAAGAAGTCTTAAGCCTTATGATTACAGAGCTTTTTTATTCACGTATCCTTAACATGAACAGAGGTTCGCTTCATACAAGACGTTTCAGGCGTACACAGCTCTCTGTTTGTAAAAACATATTAACTAAAAATGGCTTTGCGGGCCACAAAAGGTTCCGGGGGTTTCGAGAAACGAGCCCCAGCTTTGTTCAAACGCGTATCGTTTGAAATGAGCCTGCGGAAAAGCTGAACTTTACGGAGCTATGGGACAATGTGTTAGTTCGATGTACAAAAACTGCAAGCCTTTACGGCTTTCTATATGATATGTGAAGAACGAACTTACAAATCATTAAAATAGGACTTATATAGCACAATAGGCCATTTCCGAGTTCCCTTTAGCCTCCGTGTCAAAACGAGTCTAAGTGCGAAACCATTCATATGAAAATGAGTTTCGCCTACAGGTTCATTTTCATGCAAATCAAACTCATTTTCATTAGAAAGGTTTCGCACTTGGACTCATTTTGAAACAGAGGCACAAGGGAACTCGAAAATGGTGCAAGAAATTTGTTTTTACTTGTGTTAGGCGTGACTGCCCTTTCAGATGCGTGCATTGGGGCCTACTAGAAAACCTGCGAACCGCTAAAAATTTGTTTAAAACCGAAACCCGGCATAAAGATCATTCAAAACTGAAAAGCCGCTGAACATGCTGATTGAAGCTGCAAAGTGCAAACAAGAATCGACCTAGCTTGTTCCAGCAGCAGCAAAAGACGAACTTTTCCTTTCAGGATCAAGATAATTTCATTTTAAATCATTGCTGTACCTTTATATCTCACAATAACGTATTTTTATTTCTAATTCTTGTAGAACACCAGAAAGATAGTCGCTTACCCCCTAAGTCGATCGATTAGCCCTCACCACGATAGATAGATAGTTTATTCCGTGGGATGCCTGTGGCATGCCCACGGTAAAAATCCGGCTGGGTTTGTTTTTCTTTGTAGGGACAAATTGCAAAGCTAGCCAATAGGACTGCGTAAAATCTTTATCGATTTTTGATCGATTTGCCTCATTGAAAAACGATACAAAATGTTCCTCGCAAAGTCCTCAAATCTTTCCGGTGTAGAAGTTCTTCTTACAACCGCCGCGAAAACATGAAGATCGGAGCGCTTTCAAGAAAGCTTAAGTTTTGACAACAGATCGCAAATTTAAAGCAGCTTTTCGGACTTTAGAAACAAAAAGTGGCAAAATACATTATTACTTCGAAGTCGGATTCAAGTTTTGGAACGATTGCTAAAGCACGGGCGTTAAAATGACTGCAAAAGCGGTCGGGAAAACTCAAGCTTTTGCTTTAGCGTGAAGAATAATTTGATTTTGAATCAACATGCGGTAATGCAGGAAAGCACATCTACGAAATTTTGATCATTTTGTTGCTTTTAAACAGGTTTCTTCGCCCCAGCATGAATGAAAATTTATTGTTATTGAGCATCGTTTCGCATTTCTTTCATTTCGTTCTCTGTATTTGGGAATTTTAGGTTTAAAAGTGAACAGTATCTCGCACACTGGATTTCTGCATATTTAATTTACGGCGACCATCAGCGCGGTTTGTTTATTAGTTATAAGTGTATTCGCTTCGTTCAAGTGTCTTTTTGTAGTGTTATTCAGCTACTACAGAACTGCCAAGAAAAGAACTAGATAGCCACTAACTTAACATAGTTGAAATACGACTGATCTCAAAATAATTGGCTTGTTTTTGTCGTCTTTTTAAATTTACAACTTTCATCTTTCATTTGCAGCGCCGTGATATTTCGTCATGCGGCGAAGACATTAATTGATTTCTTGTTTCCAGATTCTCAGATTGCTTTCGCTCGCTCTGAAATATTCCAAAAAAACGCCAGGGAATTAGGGGTGGCTCGCAGGCAATTTCATGCAGGCATCAATGGCCCGACTTATACTAGAGACGGATCATTCGTCTGGGACGAACTTGGGCAAAGAACGATAATTCGTCTGATAATTCGTCCGCGTATAAATACGGGCAAACAGACGGATGATCCGTCCAGACGAACTACCTGGATAATTCGTCTTCATCGACGAATTACCGAGGCTAATTCGTCTGAACGGATCATCCGTCTGTGAGTATAAATGCGGGCGAAGGACGGACTATCGATGAAAAATCAACACCTCGTTACATAACGCCAGCGGTCATTTTGCTGAAAATAGTAGGCGGACGATTCGGTGCGAAAGCCCAAAAAAGAACGGGTTTGGACTGAACTAAAATTCCTTGCCCTCGTGCTAGCTGACGAGAAAACAGAATTTGCCATTCGACTGGAAACACTCGCCTTAAAGAAGTCTGCAAACAACGAAGTCTTTGCAACTTCTTCTTCATATAACAATTCGTCCGCGATACGCTTTTTTGCCATTTCATCATCCATCCTCAGCAAAGAATTAAATCCTTCTTCTGCAGCTTTTCTCTTATTCGATAAAAGCTTCACGAACTGTGTTTTGGCACAATTTGCTGCCATTTTGAAATTTGCCGCGAAAGATTGGTCTTACTAGCACCCAGGCCTTTTTGTCGCGCTTTCTAAGAAATCACCGATAGTCCCTGTCATATAGTTCGTCCCGTATTTATACTAGACGGATGATCCGTCTGGACGGATGATCTGTCTCTAGTATAAATCGGGCCAATGAGTTTATCTTTTTTATCTTCTATAACATAAGACTTTCTTAACATTTATTATGGCGGGCCATCGCGTTCAAAATTAGATATCATGATATCTCCATGATATCCTTAATTTAACACGATATCATGTTATCATGATATCTTCACAGCATGAGATATCAGGATAAAAGGATATCTCTAATTATAATGATAACTCTTTTTCCCCGGAGAGATATCTTGTCTGATAACATTTTGCAGTGCTATTGTATTTGGTTGTCATCACTTGGTTTCTTTTTTAACACATGGCTTGTCGATTTTTAAAAGTGCACGCTACGTAGTCAACCTTACAGCATTTCCGGAATTTATTTACGCTTAAATTCAACATTGTTTATAGCTACAATGAAGTACCCTCCCCATCAGCTGCCTTCTGTTTTACTTACAACTTTACTTCTAATTTTATGTTGCTGTGGGCAGACTCCACCAAATCAGTTTCACGGAAGAGCGCAGCTAAGTAGTCTTGATAGTTTTTTCGAAAGAGCTCTTGGTTTAGTAAATGAAGTTAACCGACTGCTGAGCACGGCTGAAAACGATGAAGATGTTGTCGAGTACTGCATTGCCAGGCTCAAAAATCTTCTGACTAATTGTGTGAATCTTTTCCGCATTATAGAAGAACAACAATATAACTGCATCATTGATACCGTGCAAACCTTCCCTTTTATGTTGAGATCACGTATCCCGGGACTTGAGGGAAGAACGAACTCCTGCCCATGGCTTCGCTGTCGGAAGACCACCGTACGATATAACATTTGATCAACTTTCTTTTCTCGTGGGAGAAAACTTCAACACACGCAGAATTGCAAACTGCCTCGGCGTTAGTGTTGCCACAGTAAGACGAAGGTTGCGCGACAACAACATTTCCTTGGATAGACGTTTACTCTGCCATTTCTGATACCGACTTAGATCAGCTTATTAGAAATATCCGATCTCATTTTCCATGAATAGGCTGTCGGCAGATGCGGGCAATGCTGGAGGCTGATCACGGGTTAAGGATCCAACGTTGTAGAGTTCGAATGGCAGTGAGAAGGGTGGATCCGGCTGGAGCAGCAATACGCTGGTCCGAAGTACACGTCAGAAGGCGATATAACGTATATGGTGCAAATGCATTGTGGCATATCGATACGCATCATTCCTTAGTACGTTGGCGTTTAGTTGTAGCAGGAGGGATCGATGGCTATTCCCGCTTAATAACGTATTTGCAATGCTTTAACAATAACCGCGCCAGTACCGTTGTTCAGTGCTTTAATGAAGGTACAAGACGACAGTAAGGTTTTCCATCTCGAGTCAGACCTGACAGGGGCGGGGAGAACTATCTGGTCTCCGTTTTGATGTGTATGATTCGCGGTGCAAATAGGGGCAGTCTTATAGCTGGCCGATCGGTGCATAACCAAAGGATAGAACGGCTGTGGAGGGATGTGTTTTGGTTCTGCATCTCGACTTTTTATTTTACTTCATGGAAGAATTGGGTGTACTTGATCAGACTGACGAGCTCCACCTGTTTGTGCTACATTTTGTATTTATATCCAGGATCAACAACTTATTAAGTCGTTGGACCGAGTCTTACAACAGACATCCACTTGGAACTGAGCATAACAGTACGCCCAGGCAGCTATGGATAGAGAACATGCTGCAGCTGCAAAATTCCCACCACACCGCACCTGGAGGCGTTTTCCAGAAAGACCTTGTAGAAGGGCCGTTAGAACAATTCGGTATTGACTGGGAAGGACCTTGTCCAGATTGCAAGAATCGTGAGAGTGATCTCACTGTGCCAGGAATTAATGTGAGTTTACCCACGAACGTCCAACAACAGCTTCAGGAATCAATCGACCCACTTGCTTCCTCGAAATTGTTTGGCCTGGACATTTATCTACAATGTTTGCGTTGGCTACAATCAACAACAAATGATCAATAACAAGCATCGCGTAAATTTATTAACAATATCTATGATTGGGATAAAACCAAAAACTCATAATCATCATTTAGCGTACGATGATGGTCGTAATTTGAGGATGGTCTAAATGGCAAACTAACGGTTAATGTTCTTCGCTTTTTTAAGGAAAATGGTTAATATTTGGCTGGTACAAGGCCTACGATCAATATTCTTACTTTATAACAATAACGGTTAACATTGTCCTATAACATGACTCTTTAATAAAGTTGATCACACAGTTTACATGTATGTTTCGTTTGGGTTAAGCACAGCAAACCTTCCAGAAAGATACAATGAGAGGATGAGACAGTTCTAAAAGTTGCAGTGCTGCCGCGATAGTGCACTCTGTTCCTTGTATTTTCCATTAAAAGCTAAAGTTATATAGCATCGAAACCTGCGATCAGGTTTTCTATCTGACTCTAGGCAGCCTACTAGCTGCACTTGCATGGGATCTTTGAGGGATCTACTCATCTACTCTCTTTGGGATCTTTGAGGCATACTATTCCCTGCGGAAGGCAGATGATGCTCATCTGCGTGGTTTGCTCTCCTGCTCTTGATCCTCTCTGGTTTACTGCTCGACTACCTTGAGAACGTGGGAAATTTCGGGATAGTTCGTCGGAGAAAGAAGAACGAGCCTCTTGCAACACGTCCACCAACCGTTGCCCAGCCTGTCTAACACTAGCCGATCCATTTGGTAATTGTTGGGGGTTTATGTTTCAAGGATGCGGGATGTTGTTGGGGCAACATTTGCTGTATAGGTGGAAAGGAATGAAGTTGTTGCAGTGGTGGCTGCAGTTGTTGTTACTGATGTGACAGGAGTTGCTGCATTTGAGCCCACTGCTGCTGTTGCTGTATTAGTGGTTGCTGCTGTTGGTGGGGAAGTGGTTGCTGGTGTTGGCGAGGCAATGGTTATAGCTGTTGGTGTAACTGTGGTTGCTGCTGTTGGTTTGGCTGGGGTTGCAGCTGTTGCTGTATTAGTGGTTGCTGCTGTTGGTGCTGCAGTGGTTGTATATGTTGGTGTGGCTGTGGTTGCTGCATCAGTGGTTGCTGTTGTTGGTACGGCAATGGTTGCTGATGTTGGTGGTGCTGTGGTTGCAACTGTTGCTGTGTCAGTGGTTGCTGTTGATGCTGGTGCGGCTGTGGTTGCGGCTGATGCAGCCAACCCAATTGTTGCGATGGTTGTGGCCATTGCTGTGGCGTTTGTTGGTAATGCGGAAGGGAGGGGACGGGAAGTGCTTGTTGATTTGGCTGCTGTTCCAAATTTTGATGCTGGTGGTCATGATTATGTTGGGATTGCTACCCATCATTTATGCTGATTGAGAAGAATAATAGGGTGAATTAATTGAAACGAAAACTAGGAGGTAGGCTCCTCGGACAGCGCCCAATTTGCTTTTCTTCTAAACCCTTAAACTCTGGGTCTAAAGAACTGGGAAAGGAAGCCGGACATGTTTTATAGTAAAATTTACTTGTCTACCCTAGCTACAATTTTAAGACCAGGTTTCGTACGTTTAGAACAAATTTTGTCTCCACGTTGTATTGTTTGCCAAGAACAAACTGCTACGAATATGCACGTGTGAAATGAAAACCGTCAAGCAATTTTGTTTTGGTTTGAAACTTCCCCTAAACGGTTCCTATCAAATACTCATGTAAAAATGTATCTACTTTTTCAGTGACCTCTCCTCACTTATGTACGATTTAGCTCAAATCTATGTCTAACTCCGCATTTAGCCTGTGTAGTCGGGAGCTAGCGAAGGAATACCCGCTTCGTATACCCGCCCAGGCTACCCCCCTTAAGTTACGAGTCCACCTCCAGTGGGGGTGGGGGAAAATTTCGCAACACAACTTGAAGGATTTCAGTCGAAAAAATAGGGACACTTGGCGAAGTATTGGAAACCTTAAGCTATTTTTAGGAGAACTTGTGATAGGGCAAGACAAATAGGGGTTACGTTGAGGTCGCTAATTAACTCTAAAATACTGTTTGCACGAGAAACGTGACCTCGTGCCACTGCATTTTCCGTGATGAAACACGCATCACCTCGGCCGGTCAAGGGGCAAACCTGGTCACCCCGCTAAGGCTACTCTTACCTTAACACGACGATACTGTGGAAGAGAGGTGCGAGCGTTGCCAAAAGTAGTCTCATGTTCCAAAGGAATGAATTCAGTGGCGTGAATTAGCTCTGTATACTCAGTTCGGTAAACTCAACATAAATGTAGCAATATTAATACAAAAAGCTATATCAAGTTTGCTTTGCTAAATGTTCATAGATCTAGCCGTTGGGGTGGTTTTACTACTCGTCCTGTACTCGTCCGTTACTCTGTTGCAGAATGCTCAGTATTTGGAGTGGCTTCCTTGATTTGGCACAGCCGTTGTTGATCCGCATGTAGCAGGTGTTGAAGGTTCAGCCGGTAAGTTCTCTGGGACGGGGGTAGAAACCTTTGGAGACGTGTGGTTCACAGGCAGTACTTGATCCCGAGGTGTCATAGTTGGCGCGTTAGATGAAAAGGCTGGCTGCGAACTGGTTGAAACTATAGCAGACCGATTTCGTTGCATAGTGCGAGCGTTGCCAAAAGTAGTCTCGTGGTCCAAAGGAATGAATTCAGTGGCGTGATTGTCACGGTGGTACCGATCCCAATAATAATTGCTCGCGGAAAAGGCAGTACATTACGTAGAAAATGAGACAATTGTCTTGTTATCTGATTCAAAGACTCAAATTTCTGGCCTGGTTTTTCTCCGGTTTTTTTAATTTTTCTTTATGAGAAACTAGAAATATATAAAGGTTTCCTTAGGTAACTACAACTACAGCACACTTTAGACATTATGCTAATCGCTTTGACCCCTTTAGACTCACAGACTCAAGACAATACAGTCGCTAGAGTGCGCTTTTAAAAGTAGAGTCGACAAGTAATCTATTAAAAAATAAAAACAAGTGATGACAACCAAATACCATAGCAGTGCAAAATGTTATCAGACAAGATATCTCTCCGGGAAATAGGGTTATCAGTATAACCAAAGATATCCCTTTAACATGATATCTCGTGCTGTGAAGATATCATGATAACATGATATCGTGATAAATGAAAGATATCATGGAGATATCATGATATCTAATTTTGAACGCGATGGCCCGCCATACAATAATTTTGCACTGGATGGTTTTCGATTTATCTGTTATTGATATATTATTAATATATATTTTATTGATATATTTTTAATATATCATATCCCTTATACGTTCTGTGTTCTGTGTTCTGTGTTGTCTTGTGTTTGTTTATTGTGTGTGCCGACCTAAACTAGTAGCTAACATATATACAAACTGGCTGCCTATCATTATTAACTCTTCAGTTATTCTAGGCAGCCAGTGCTCTCCTATTTTATTTTTGTAATTAATAAATGTATTTATACGTAACTTTTCAAAGTGAGAGAATAAACTAAACTTGATCCTTGATCCTTGATCCTTGCGTGACAATGAAAGCGATCTGAAGTTTACAATGAGTTCAACGCGTTGTCAAACATTGCCAACGCATTTGGAAACATAATGGCAACGCAGTCCAAAATAATAATAACAGCGTGTTGGAAAGCGTTTCCAACGGGGGTTGAAAAATGTTCAATGCATTTTTGACTTAACTCTTATGCCGGGTTTTAGCAAATAGGGTCACATACAGACTAACGCGGCATCCCACGGAAACGGCCTTAAGACGTCTTGTTCTGATTAAAATCGCAGCCAAAAGCTGAATTAGATTAATCGTTACAACAATGAGATCTAATAAAAATATGAGAAGAAATATAATAAAAATGTACTCAAATGTAGCTAAAAAAAATTTAATTACAATTACTATATATAAAAGTGTTCTTAAGTCTCTTCGTCTTAGCCGGAGGGACATTAAAATTCCTCTTTCGTCTTAAATTAAATTCACAACTGTTACGTGGTGGTAAGAGCCCATGCAATTTATGGTCTGAGTTACAAGTGATGGAATTGAAAAGCTTAGTTGTGATAGACTGCCTGCGTCCAGAGAGCGTCTCCAAGTTGGCTTGGTGTAATGCGTCCCTATATGGTACAAACGGAAAAATAATTCGCATGGTGCGCTTCTGTAGCTGTTCTAGCTCTGCTAGTGCAGCTGCTAAGCTAGAAATCGTTCGTTTTGTGATACAAGCGTCAAACTTGTCAAGACAAGAGATTTAATATACCTCATTAATTTTTGATATAGGGCCAACGGGAATTCGGCAATTATGCTATAACAGGGACGTGGCATTATTTTGATAGGCATGAAATCGAGGCTAATGAGAAAAAAATCATATCTAGCTTCAAACCTTGCAATTACTGCAACACATAAGGTAACAATCTTTAGGTATGGTGACCAAAATGTAGAACAAACAATTTATGACTAGCATTTATGGTCACGTGACCGGTGACATTACACGAAATACGGATGTAAATCGATTGTAGTCAGGTAACCTTAACAAATGATACAAAAGCGTTCTTTAAGTAACTATAGAGCTTTTAAACATTGGAAACTTTACAGAGCTTTACTAACAACAGGTTTTGGAGGATTCTACACTTCATCTGGTGTTAAGTGGAGACCATTTTGCTACTCAATGATCACTAGCATTAATTATCTTTTACGTACCGTCTGAGTTAGAAACCCTGGTTACAGGCCCCGCCGCAGTTGCAGAGAGCTGTGCACACCAGACTTGCCCTAACACATTTGCAACGCCCTGTGCATCCCTTTTTACGACCACAATGAATGAGTTCGTAACAGATCTGTTGTGCCTGAGGTAACAGTGTCCAGACCGGTTTCCACCCGTTTACATCTCTTTCCCAACCCCAATTAGAGGGACTTGGCAGTGTCGGTTTGGGAACAAGCGCATTCCCCCAAATGTGCCCAGCCTGGTAGACTGCACGCTTTGTGTGCTGGAGCAGAGCTGCTTGAGTTGGTGGAATGTTTTCTAGGGTTCGGTTGCCTTTGGAGAATAGGTCCTGTCTTGCTTTGTTCACTGCTGTTTGGGAGCTTGTTCTGCTATAAAGAAGCACTACAAATCTCTCAATTAGAGCCATTGCCTGCTCAGGAATCGCCTCTGGAGCTGAAGCCAACATTACGAAGGTATCTGTGATTTGTGGAAACACGTTCCACACGTCCCAGGCAGTTGTCTTACCCCTCCCGGAAAAGAAAGATACAGTATCACATCCAGTGATTGAGTGGAATACTGGGAGCGCCCTGCTTCTTTGTGGCCCCAGTTTTTCAGCAATTGAGTGGACTGGAAGATATCGAAAATGCTTGCCAGTTCCAAATGCCATCCAGATTTCATCTACGCTAAGAACTTGCGCTCTAGACACTGCTAACACAAGTACGTCTGTGTCAACGGTTCTAATAAGAATTTTACGGTAGCCGCATTGTGAAGCATGATATGCATGCAACAAAATTCGCGTGTCTGCTTCTTCGTGGGAACATTCCATCATCTCTGTGGGTGGAGAACTGAGGACAAATTCCCCATACGTGGAATGCACTTCTTTCCCCTCAATTTCTAAAGCCTGTAACTCCTTGGCTAGAAACAAGAACAGCTCAGTTTTGTTGGCACTGACTTGAAGGAAGGTTTTCCAATTCTTTGGAAGCCTAGACGATGAAGTGACCCTTCTTCGAGTACCTGTGCCACGCCTTTCTCTTGCGGTAGACTTTAAACTGTCTTCAAGATATACATCCCAGACAACGTCCACTCTCTGGACTACCTCCAGCTGCTTGAGAATATACGGTTTAAACACGAAGTCTGCATACTCTTTGAACGTGGCTGTCATTCCGGGGTTCAGTATTTGAACTATGACTGGACCATCAATGATTGTCGCCTCAACCTGGGGTGCGTTAGACTTGCTTTCAATTAATCTTTCCATACATTTCACCAGGTCTGACTTCTGACCTTCCCTTATTTTTCCTTCTTGTGCAAGAGTTGGGGGATAAGGCTGGTTCTCGTGCTTGAAAAATTCTTCAAGGTTGCCATCACGGCTCTGGCAAGCTATATACAGACGAGAAAATAAAGTACAGTCATTCTTAAGGGCGGCAACTTTCTGCTTATCCTTTGTTGTGTTCCTCTGTGGTTGTTCTTTGAACAAGGGTAACTTGTTTTTCTTTATTACGTCAGTTATTGGCTTTGTTCTTTCCCGGAATCTCTCTTGGACAAAGACTTTATACTGATCTTGACCAATTGTGATCACCTCTCTCACAGCTTTAACCACGGCATTATTCATGATTTCTTTCGAGTCAAGAACAAGGAGGTCTGTGCTGTCCTCCTGAAATGGATTACCCATTTCTTCAATTGCTGACACCAGTGACAAAACGTCCTTTTTAAAAGAAGCCTGAACGCCCGGAGTTTGTTCATGATGGCGGCGCTTTTCTTCATTGGCTTCTTTGGAAGATGTTTCCTCGAACTCCTGGATGACTCTTGCTACTTCAGGGCCGGCGATCATCCACCTTCTTAATGCTGCTGGATTTTCCGTTAGTCCAACGGCTCCCCCTTCCCCTTTAACATGTGCATTCACTTGCTCGTGTGCATGGTCTAGAGCAATGGAAGAGAATACCTTGCCAGTCTTGTGAACGACAAACGATCCATTTGTGAATTCCTGGTTGATTTCTGGGTGACTTGAAGATAGTGAACACATATCACGTATATGTACACTCAACCACCTGGCGTAGTTGGTGTGGTCTAGTGAGAACATCCATGGAACCAACGTGACAAGAGACTTCTTATACAGAGAAAAATCCCCTTCTCTGGTGGCTTTAACCAACTGCAGAACACACAACTCTAACATTAGAGTTCGATTCCAGTACAGAAACTGTGGGCAATCTTTGGACATTGTATATACCCAATCCGTAAACTGGAGCGGCTCTTCGTCATTCTCAAGGGTCTCAACATAAGCACTATAAGCCTTGTTCTGCAGGATGAACAAGCAAGCTGCTGTAACTTGGTGTGCCCGTCTAGTTCTTGTGACGTGGTTGGCCTTGATGAAAGAATCCGCAACTCCTCCTGTTGCCACTTCAGCTGCTACAAGGGCACTGGTCCAGCCACTTCCATCGAGCCGGTCGCCAAGAACCTTTAACGCTGCCATTTCAATATGTAATCCGCCAAGCATCAGAACGAACTTCTTTTCCCCATGAGTTGAAGGCCAGTTCCACTGTATGAGTTTGGCAAGGGCAAATAGTGGTTGATCTAGTGCAATGACAGGTGTTTGCCTCGGGTTGACATGATTCACTGCAGCTTTGACCATATTCATGGCGTGGAGAATCATTGCGATCGAATGTGCATTCTCGTAGAACATTGGCAAGAGTGATATGACTGCAGGCATATAAGCAACTGTTGGTTGACGACATGCATGGAATGCTGCCCAGGATATTAAATCACCTTTCGCGAGAGTTGATTTTGATGCTAACTCTTTCGCATTTAGGAGCCACTGAAACTCTTCGTCTGGGATACCCTCATTTGTTGGAGTCATTATTGCATCTTCCAGGCCCATATTACCACTAGGAAGTTCTGGGACAATAGGATCACTTACTTGCAGCACTGCAGGAGGCACATTACAATACGCCATAGGTAACTCGTTGATAGCTTTTGGCTCTTGAGCTTTTCCATCTATCACATTTCTTCCAAATTCAGTTCCTTTATTGGTAGCAGTGGGATGCTGGGCTAGCGAGATAGCTGTGCCATGAAAGGAGTCACTAGCTGTTGTAGAACTCGGGTTGTGATCAATATTGTCGACACCTGCTGTAGTGAAAACATCTTTTCGTAGTTTCGGAGGGCAGACAACTCCATCCTGTTCAAACTGTGCCGTGACAGAGTTAGCCAGGTCCGTGGAAATATCCATCACGCGATCATAAGAAATACATAATCCAAGCTTGTGCATGACATCAACAAGACCTCTCTTTCTTGTTTCACCATGAATTTTCAGAGCTGTGTATACTGGCAACGGACATTCTTTGTCTCTCCTATGGCGCACAGTTTTTCCTCTTCTTCCCTGCTTGCAGCTATTAAATGATAATAGCTGTGAGATGCTTAGTGCTGCTGCTCTCCCCTGGTCCTCTTCTTCTTCTTCGTCTTCTTTGTTATCTTTCTTGATGCTTGACGGTCCTTCAACAATCATTCTGACAAGGGCTAGCAATGATGGCGGTATTGATTTCTCCTGACAGTCGACTTCAAATGTCCCTTTGAAAGACTGCTGCATGCTAAACATATCTCTCCGTACGATCTTCGCCGCTCGTGCCAGGTGTAAAGCCTCTGAATCATAGTCATGCTCGAGAGCGTTTCGGATGGCATCCCCAATGGCATGATTGAAGACTAGCAAAATATGTTTGCCTTGTGTATGAGCAGCTAGGTCTGGTATTGCTGCCAAAAGCCTCTCTTTAAGTCTCGTTGAATTAACATTAAGGTACGGCTTTGAAACTCCAAGCTCTAGGAGCTTTTCGGAGTATAGATTTGCTAAGTCAGCAAGCTTGAAGACAGGCGCAGTTTCACCAGAGTCACGATGTTCCTCTAAATACGAGACCAAAGATGCAAACGAGATACCATGCAAAGACGACATGGGCTTTTCTTCCTCTGATTTTGACTTTATCTCAAGGCTGCGTACGTCATTATACAATGACACAAGACACTTAGCATGATATTTGGCCTCAATGGCAATCATATCACCAGACAAAAGCTTTGCCAGCAGATCATTTCTTTTTAATACGTGAGGCTATTTTTCTCCATGGGTCTTAAGGGTCTTCTTAAACGCATAAAATAACATTTGAAAGGACAAAAGGATGGAATTTTAAATTTTTACCTTAATGAGGTAGCTGGAATTAAGTACTCTCTCTCTAGAATAATTATTAAAGATCTAAAAAGGTTAAAAACGTTAAGTTTTCTTTCGAGGTACTCCAGATGTGGTCTTTAAAACGTGTCAAATCGAAATTTTCTGCTTTCTTGTTAAAGTATTCAGTGTTCAACACAAATGTAACTTTTCTGCCTCGTTTCCATGTCATGGCAAGTTTGAGCGCCTCCTTTCTGCTCAAAAATTGATCTTTCGCGTTGGCCCTATATCAGAACTTAATCATCTCAAAATGAGCTATCTTTTTGCCAAGTTTCATGCTT
>OZ026600.1:3551164-3558664 GCA_964020085.1 Micromussa lordhowensis | reverse complement strand
TCACAAAAATTGGCATATTTCCGCTAGTAGATAAAGTGTAAATACGAGGCAAGTGGCCCATTAGGCTGGCGCCTATTTCTGATTTCCAGCGTAGCATGAAGTGACTACGATATATAGTTTTAAAAAAATTGTAACGATCACTTTTGAAGACGTATGTGGACTAGCATACGAAAGATCAAGTTCTATAAGAAATGCGTTGGAATACAAGGTTTATCACCACTGTTTGTGTTATATTCTTAAACATTTTTAGATATTCTTTAGTAGTTATATAATCCTAGTTAGTTTAGTTAAATATTTATTCCCAAATGCACAGTTTTTCTTTATTATTTGTTTTCTTGACGCACCTGTAAACTAGCTGGTGCGTCCTTTAGACTCTTCTTATTAAGGTTATGGGACGCACCGTTACCATAGCTACGTGTGTGAACAAGTAAAATAAACTTTGTTTATGACCGTGTTTATATCTAATATATTGGGGTATCAATTGCAAGTCAGTTGGTGTCTAGATGGCACTGAAGTGAAGTAATTTTGGAGCCAGATCACAGGCAATATTAAGCCTTATATGACACATCGTTATTAGCATCAAACACATGTACGACTAGAGTTGTTCTTGTAGCTTTTTTTGGCGAGTTTTGCAGTTTAGAGAAAGGAAGAATTTACAGTGCAGACCGCCCGACAAAATTTTCTACAAATTTAATGAATAAAAATCGTGTACGTTAACAACAGTTTTCCAACAAATTAGCGATGTAAACAAACTGTACATTACGAAGGCAACAGATTTGTGGTCATTTTGGTCAGTACATGTAACTATTTTAAAACTCTTAAAATGCCAGTGGTCAATTTGCAAAGAATTTGCTCCAGCGGCCTTGGTTAAAGTAGTGGCGCTTTAATAGCGTTTAGTTAAAAACATAATTGTATTCGGGTTTATTCTTAAAATATTTTTAAAGTTTCGCAAATTTCAGCCTTCGATATTCTCACACAGCGTCTATTCTCTGGGACAACATTCTAAATCACCTTAAACATCTTTACGCCTTCAGCTTCACCAAACAATAGGAATTTTATTTATTGTCTGAACAACATTCTGAAAACTTGTATTGATTTTCTCCTTTCTTTTATTCCATGTACACATCTCTTCACTTAAGAGGTATGTCTTAAATATCTATAAAAACCTTACAATAAATGGAGGCTGACAAGAAAACTTTCGGGTCACTTGAGTCCTAATGTACTTTTTTGTGTCTTTCTATTTTTATATATTTTTTGTAAAACTATAAATTTATGAGTGAATAAAGTTGCACGCTTTTGTCGTTGTCAGCTGATCTTGCATATACAGACAACTCACTGTGCAAGTCATGGAAGATACATCGCTATGGAATTACCTTTTACAACAGAAGCACCAGTTGGTCGTCAACAGCAAGTTTTTGGACACCCTCACTCACTCTCTCCTCACTACTAATCTCCGTCTTTGGGAATTATAGTTGATCTGTCAAGCATGGTTTGTTCAAATAACGTCCAGCAAATTAGCAAATATATTCATGTCACGTTTGAGCTTTTAAAAACGTTCTACGTAGGATCCAGTAGGAAGCGGATCTATGTAGGAGGAGGAGGTATTGCATGCGGCTATTAGGAAACGGAAAACCGCTCAACATTTCTGTGAAAAGCGAAAAACCGACTCATGTAGAACCAGATTACATGAATGTAAGCCAGAAACGTATATCTTCAGAGCAATTCAATTGCGTGCAAAATATAATTCATTTAAGGTTTTGGCAGCGTACTCCGATTTGACTGTAGATACCAATTTTGACCAAAACAGATATTGGGAACAGTGTATAAGGCTATCGAAAAAAAGGCTTTACTTTGGAAGTAAACGCTCATTAACGATTCGGCAGCGATATTTGGCACCTCGAAAAACGGCAATATTTAAACTGAGGACGTCTAATATATCTCAGTCAACTACTAAGGGAAAAAATTAATATTATCGTAAAAAGAAAAATAGTTTCTGATAGTCCTACCAAGTACCTTCTAGGCTAGACCAAAGGTACCCGAACTTCGGCTATTTTAGACTGCTTCAGAGGCCAAAATCATGATGTGGTGAAATCTCGACGAAAAACAAACGCCTAACTCAGCAAATGACACAAGGTTGTTAATCTTTTCGGATGACTTTTATACTGTGAATCGGTGCATGAAGATAAACGACCGACCTCAATCTTTTGGTCCTGCCCGGTTTTCCCTGACAATATCATTTAAAGCTAAGGACGTTCGCGCCTTAAATGCTCCCGCGTACAGATTTTGTTAAAACTTGCCATGTAGAAAGGCAAAGAACAACTTTTGCCAAAGAGACAAATAGGATTGGGGCTACCATGCTCGTTTTCGAGGTAAGGCTTTTTGAAGATCATGCGTATTATGATATGTCGATATTTTAAGAAGATATTAGCTTACAACTATCAACAATAAAAGAAGCTACATTACTCAAATTTAGATCCTGTAAACGTACTCAATTCAGCACAACTAAGTCTATTAAGTATACGTTTGCCGCTGATGTCATTCCTTGAGGTAGAATAGACCCCGAAAAATAATATCAGTCTTACAAGACTACATTCGAAGGAAACTTCGGTCGCACGAGAGCAGAACAGGCGAAATGTTTGTAACTTCCTAGAATTTTTTGGGTTTTCAATAAAATAGAGAAAATCGGGAAAAGAAGCGATCCATGAAAAGAAACTGAAGAGGGGTCACCCACATTGCACAGGTTAAACCACACCTCGATGTGGCGTTCAGGTCCCTTCTTTGCCATAATTTTTAGCAGTAGTGTACCGTTGACTCAATTTATTAAGACATTCACATAAAAGGAAACGAAGCCGAACTTTTTCCGCCTAGAAAACGATTCAGTGTCGTCAAAATAAAAATGCGATTTTAAGAGACATCAAATGTTTCGCACCCGAGTGTGAATTTAGAAATAGATTTTGATTTAGAAGTTTATTTACATTGAATATTGTTCTCTAGTTTAAAATAAGTAATGGTAATAGGACTGGGTGGAGTCTAATTCGGTCTGTAATCATAAGAATGATAAATTTGTTTATCACGAGTATGATTACAGACCGAATTGGACTCCACCCAGTCCTATTACCAATTAATCATAAAAATTACAATATCCAAGGAAACAAGAAAGGCCAAGTTATAACAGAAAGGGAAAATTTGCATTAAATGACTGACAAAGGAGGCGTAAATTGTTTCATGTCGCTCTCAAATTGAGATTGGTTGATTTAGACCATTTCCGATATATTAAAATTCTAACATGACTCCGAGGCTTGGGGGAATAAAACAAAAGAAATTAATTATTCATCCCTCAACCTCGATGTGATTTTTTTTGTTTTATTCCCCCAAGCCTCGGAGCCAAGTTAGAATTTTAATATATCGGAAAAGGTCTATTGAACTGTCCAATAACAAACTGCCCGATAACAACTTGGCAAGTGAATTAATGGTAAATAGGAGCTTTTTAAACCAATCACAATCGAAGAAATTATAATTTTTATGATTGTAGGGAGTTAAAAAAACCACGACGCCAACGGCAACGGAAACGTCGCTAAACAAAAGGTTTAAGGAGCGGAACAATGGCTGTGTACGTTCGTCATAATTCTTGGTACATTTGAAATTAAATGACCAAATTCTACGTGGAGAACGTGAACCACAACGGCAATTTTTTACATTTTTCATTTCAAATTTATCGATCGATGTGTCTCAGATTCAGTTTCGTAATAGTTTTGACAGTGATAAACAAACTTAATAACTTAAGAGTACCGCGAAATTCGTAGGTAAAATATAAAATCATATTTTTTAATTGACGTTGTCCTCGGCATCACCGCCATGCTTATATAGGGGCTTATATAGGCGCTTACGACGGCGACGCCAAGGGCGACGTCTAGTAAAAAATAGATTGATATTTTACCTTCGAATTTCGCAGCTGTATAAATTTGCTCAATGCACCTATCTGTCTCGAGCTCAGAACTTACTCAAGCTAAATGTATAATGCCAGCGTTGAATTCCAAATTAAAATACGAAAAATTAGCCGCCACTGTTCGCGTTCTCCAAAATACGCAGAACTTGGTCATTTTACATTGCTGTTTGCAGAAGACGGCTAGGAAATGTACAACGATTTTTATAAATTAACTGAGCCACTACGCGCGCTCTCATTGGTCGATAGGTGTGTTTAGATGAACACGGTTGTGACGTTTAGGATTCGCGCATATTTTTAAGAATTATTTTATAAAAGCAATAAAGCACTTTTTCCGTGTTTACATAGTCTCATCTAAACACTTGAAGGGTTGGGAGAATTCTCGAAAGTTATGCAAACCCTCGACTACGTCTCGACTGCGTCTCGGGTTTGCATAACTGTCTCGAATTCCCCCAACCCTCCTCGTGTTTAGATGAGGCTATTTAACCACGGAAAAAAGGCTCTACTGTTTAAAACATGCACGTACACAGCCATTGTTCTATTCATTATATCTTTTGTTTGGTGACGTTCGTGGTTTGCTTTAGGTCCCTTAAACTCCCTAATGCTTTCGATACATCACCGAAGGTTTTAGCGATTTAAAGTTGACCACACGTTGGGGATGTGCCTGATCTAAGAGGGCTGAATACATAATGTTGGGCTTGTTTTCTCAGCTTTGTTTGCCTAAAAGAGGCATTCATATTTAGACCATGAATATCATAAACTTTACCTATTTGTGTTTTGTATTTAGAAGGACAATGGTCCTCATTTGATGCGAAGAAAGCGTTGCTGGATTTTAAGAATCGCTTATTTGTGTTCAAACCATTTCGTTTTGGAAGTGTTGATAGTGTTTTTTTCAGTGGTGAAACTTTATGTGCGATTCCAAAACATCTGACTGTCTCGCTTAGATTGTCAGTCAAAAGTCAGTCAATATAGCTCCAAATCGTTTATTGCTCTTTAGCAGCTGTTGTGCTTTGCTTTTGCCTGAGTGTATAAAAGATCAAGCAGGTTTCTTTTCGTATGACAAACACTTCAAAAGGAACTGAGAAGAAACGATTTGTACAGAGGCACTAAACATCCACGCGATGGAGTCTAAGCCGTTTCTTACTGCCCTCTTCGTATTGGCTTTCATTGAAACTGTAATCGCGGTGAGTTGCGAGTCACTTAGGATGAAAATTTTGCAGAGGTGATTTTTGGGGACGGTTTTCTAAGATTGGTGAGATCAAAATTTTGCAATTTGGATGGTTTTTAAAATTTTATTATGGGAACTATCGAATCCAGATGATCTGAAAGTTCAGTTACGACGTGTAATGGAAACCACTCTCAGGTGAGCGATGAGTCAATCCGGTGGTCAAAATGTACCCGCAAATCAAAAATCTTTCGGGTTACATCTATTCATTCTCGCCTCAAACCGACTCTGCCTACAACGTGTAAAGGTAAAAATTTAATGGGATTTTAAGTCTTTATGATGACTACAAAGCGACTTAAAGGGTAAAAAATAATAATAAGTGGCATTTCGCAGCAAAAGGGCGTGAACGTTTTACGTTTAACAACAAAGGAACTTTTCTCAGAAAGTTTGACTCTTTCAGCAGTTGCAATATTCACGCATTTTCCATTCTTGGTCATATCAGTTCCGTCCAACGTTCGATGTATCAATATTCCAACATGGCTCCGAGGCTTTCG
The DNA here is from genome assembly GCA_964020085.1 of Micromussa lordhowensis. Classification (NCBI taxonomy): domain Eukaryota; kingdom Metazoa; phylum Cnidaria; class Anthozoa; order Scleractinia; family Lobophylliidae; genus Micromussa; species Micromussa lordhowensis. Next base: position 3,553,002 of record OZ026600.1, on the reverse strand, counting down.
GGTAAAAATGGTAAATATTTTAAGTTTCTTTTGTCTCACAATTCCCAAAAGAGACTTGGATACAAAGAAAACGCCACCAAATATAGAAGTTTGTCCTGAAAGCCTCGGAGCCATGTTAGAATATTGATATATCGAAGAGAATCGAGGACGAAATGGAGCCTAAGCCGACATTGCTTTCCTGATGCTGTTTTTCACAGTTATAATCTGTTTTAACCGTGTTTTAAATTAAACCTTATTTTAGGCAACCACTCTCTCCGATGTGAAAGCTGTTCGCAGCCGCTACGGGAAGAGAACGTACGGTGATGTAAGTAGACTTCACCCGGCTTCTTTTTCTTTCAACACTGACTTTATCTCGATCTTTTCTTTTATGGATCAAATGATCCCAGAAATAATTTGGCGAAAGTTCCCATATCGACGCATCATACTTTGCTGAAAGAATTTTTTTTTCTGAATAGCTCTGATACCCTACGATTCATTCTCGATACCAGCAAGCGTTATGTAGGGACTCAGCAAACTGTGTGACCGTGAACAGGTTGCTATAGCAACATAACATGAGGTCAAAATTCAAATCTGCATAAAAAAATTCGCTGGAATAACTGGCTAACAAGAAATAAGTTGCAAGCACCATCTTGTGAGAGTTTTAAAGTTGTAAATAGTAATAACTCAGACACAGATTTATAGCAGGCGTTTCGGGCCTAGCCTATTGAGAGTTTTGTTCATTTCAGGGAGTTAGACAGTTAGGACATGGTTAATAGAGGGAAATGATTGAGAAACCTGACAAAGTTCTAGCTTTGTGGCACGTTGTTGTTGGCTCTTTTGGGGGCTGACCCTGCAAAAAACCTGGCAAAATACAAAAGGTGGTTATCTGTGCTCATACAACTAACCAACACCCCAAACACCTTATTCCAAAATGGCCACCATTTCAGTGTTCTTTTGTGTGCTTGCAAATTAGCCCTCGTTGCCTCGTTCAAGGGAAAATATTCTTTTGAATTTCGAGTTTACGAACGAGGCAACAAGGGCTAATTTGAAGGCAAACAAAAGACCACTAAATGGTGACCATTTTGGAATAAGGTGTATTGCGATTATGTAATCCCATGCATAGTCAATGAACATAAAACAAAAGATGTGCAGGGTCAAGGACCTTTCAACATAAATCTTAGCCTGTTTGTTTGCTTCTTTGATGTTTATCAGGCTTCTCAACCATTTCCCTCTATCAACTATGATTATGAGGAAGCATGGCAAACCACGTGATTTATTTTAATTATTCGTCTTGATCAACAACGTGTTTTATTTTAAAACCACTGTGATGTAACCCAGGGTACATACTATGGTAACTACCGGGGTGGGGGTAAATGCACCCTCGATCCGCTGTCACCGATGGCCACTCAACCCAACTGGATTCGCGTTGCTGCCGGGCCGGCTACCTTTCAGCGGTCACTTGGGTGTGGCATGTGTCTGGAGGTCACCGGCAAAGGAGAAGGCAGCGGACACAATCCCATCAAAGGAAAAAGGAAAGCTGTGATAGTTGATGAATGCGCCACCGGCTGTGGACAAAGTAAGATGAAATTTGTTGGATGTTGTTTTCGTGTGGAATGTTTTCTCCTGTGTCTGATTACGTGAATAGTAAATTTTCTTCAGAATCAAGGCATTGAGTTTGGAGATTTTGGATTGAAATGTGTCACGCTGATCCATCATTGCTAAGTATTGTTTTATTCTCTAGAATTTTTGCGATGCATTAGGAGGCTCCAAAGCGCTATTGATATTACTCAAACGATTTGTAGCTATAGAATTGAGTTTCCTTGAAATCTGTTTGTGTTAGAGATTGTACTCTGAATCTT
>OZ026600.1:3516164-3546164 GCA_964020085.1 Micromussa lordhowensis | reverse complement strand
AACCTTTCATTTGAAAATGAGTTTGATTTGCATGAAAATGAACCTGTAGGCGGAACTCATTTTCATATGAATGATTTCTCACGTAGACTCGTTTTGACAAGAAGCAAAAAGCAACGCCTAAATGCCCTATTTTCTGTTCGGATTTCCAGGACGTTTGTATTACATAGTAGACAAAACTGAGAAAACTGAGTTTGCTGCCCTGGATGCCAGAGGTCTTCTCGTTCGCCAGCGGCGAGGAGCGTCAAAGCAAGTAATGCTGGTTGGCAGGTTTTTTTCTCGCCGCTTCGCGACTCGCCTTCGCACGAGAAAAAACCTCTGGCACCCGGGGTAGACGTTTGCTAAATATTCGATAAAATACCTCTTACTGAGGGGTGAACCTATAAAATAATAAAATCACGCACGTTCCTCCCCTCCCCCTCCCTTCCCCCCCCCCCCCCGTGAGCATGACATTTTCCATGTTCATCGGTTCAAGAATTTTCATCTGCACACCCCAGCATGCAGCCGGGCCAGATATTCAAATTGACAAGGGAGTATGATGAATCGTAGCATGGACAAGAAAGTCTAGATTTAACCAGATAAAGGTAAAGTCTGCTGAAGAGCCTAGTGGCCCATCAGGCCGGAGCTTATCCTGGTTTCTATAGCAAGAAGCGACTGGGAGTTTTTGTGTAAGTAGTTGTACTCATTTTCTACGTTTTACCTTACATCAAAGCAATCATTTATAAAACTTGGAGTCAATTGGCCATTTCTGAGTTGCCTTTTGTTGCCTTTGCCTAAAACGAGTCTTCGTGCGAAAATAATCATATGAAAATGTGTTCCTCCCACAGGTTAATTTTCATCCAAATCAAACTCATTTTCATATGAAAGGTTTTGCACGGACTCGTTTTGAAACCGAGGCAAAACTCAGAAATGGCTTATTTCTTACATTTGTCGCTGCAAAATGGAATTATGACAACAACAATATTCTTGTTTTGAAAAAGAATTTAATCCAAGTTTGATATTGCGTGATAAGCGCGCGCGCATTAAAAAAATTAAATGGCGGTTTTTTCCATGCGGCTGGACCTCGCCATATATAACAATTATTCCATGAGCCCGAGTTGGATATGAAGTGATAAAATAACCAACGAGCGCGTTGTTTTAGTAAATTCTCAAACTGGGTTTTGCCGCCGATTTTTATTTTGGCCATTATAGAGGGCTGAAGTTGAAAACTTCGTGCGGAAAATTTTTAAACTTGGCGCACTATTTTCCATCTGACGTAAAACTCCGACTATTGGCTCATAGTCGGAGTGTTTTAGCCAATCAAAACGCTAGAAATGCAATAGTCGGAGCTGAGAATTTACTAATGGCAAATAGTCGGAGTTTTTTAGCCAATCAAAAAGCTAGAAATGCAATAGTCGGAGCTGAGAATTTACTAAAGGTAAATCGTCATTTTCTCGAAAACGAGCGTGGTGACCTATCATTTTTTTTCTGTTGTATTGAATTGAGTAGTGAATTTCTCTTTGTAAAATAAATATGGGCCAATTCTCAGTGTTGAGCAAGAAGCAATTGTCGGAAACGTGAATATTTCAAGCAATCATGGTAACATTATAAGGATTTATATGGTATAAACAACACGCTGTTGCTCCTAAACGAAGCTGGGGACCCCTCATTTTTATTTCCAAATTTAAGATCCTACAATATAAACAATCAATAGGCAAAGTTTGACAAAAATCTCAGTGTAGGTTCTATTTCAGTGGAATGACCTTAAGTAATTGGGCCACGTATCAATCAAAATACAGGCAATCAAAATAGATATACAAATAAATAAACAAATAAATAAGAAAAAATTAAATACCTTGTTATAGGAAATTAACGATGCACTTTAATGCGTCTTATTTTACGCAATGGTAATTTAAATCACACTATTTTACATCATTGTTGTTTTATAACACCTTTGTTTCAATAACAAAATCTGCTCATAGCTCCACTATCACTGCCTCGGAATCACTATCTGACAGTTCTTCTTGATGAAGGCTTTCACGAACGATTGCTTTAATGAAACACATGGCCTTCGCCTCACGAAGCAGGACCTTGTCGATCTCCTTAGAGGTGCAACTAAGGACCAACTTTTTCTGTTTAAGACAGACGGTGTTGCGATGGGCTCCTCCCTCGGACCCTTACTGGCCAGTGTTTTCATGTGTAGCAACAGAAGAAACCCTGGAGCGTGAAGGCAAGATGTCCACTTACTATAGGAGATACGTGGACGACACTTTAACTATTATGCCGGACAAATTATCAGCCGATAATTTTCTTGTGACTCGTAACAATTGTCATTCTTCCGTCAAGTTTACTATGGAGATCGAGAATGACGGAATGCTTCCGTTTCTTGGGACACAACTGCTGTATAAATCTACTCGTAAATAGTTTTCTATTTCACATCATTGTTGTTTTATAACACCTTTGTTTCAATAACAAAATATGCTCATAGCTCCATTATCACCCTCGGAATCAGTATCTGACAGTTCTTCTTGTAATGCAGCAAATTCGCGTAAAATACAGTAGAACCTCGGTAACTCGAACTCTAGAGGGAAACGAAAAACAGTTCGGGGGGTTCGAGTTCTCGGCGTCGATTAAATATCCAACTTGCCAGGTTAATAATAAATAGTTAACGGATAGGCGCACATTGTTTTCGAAAATTTCGCGCTAATTTGATGTATGTAAACCTAACTTTTTACGTTAATTTTGTGTAACGTAAATTTTCTTCGCGTTGTCAACTTGCATCGTTAATTTCTTATAATAAGGTAAATAAATAATGAGCAATAGGTGCCGTGCACTGTTTAACTAAAATTTCAAGACATCAATATACTAGTCAATAGTTGGCAATGATACTCAGATTCTTAGAAGTTTTTTGAAACAAGTCCGACTCTTTGTGACTTTTGTAGTTTAATTCCAGAGTTTGGTATGATCCGAGAGAGTTTGCCCGCAGGCTGGACAATACCCTTAAATTTAATTGCACTATTTTTTATCTTTCAATGATTACCGTAGCAGTTCGTTTCTCTTTAAAAAACCAAAAATGAAATATGAATTTAAAGAATCCCATTCCGAGTGGATTCTATAGACTGAATCTAAATCCGTGGATTTCTGATTCAGTTTGGGATCTGCGCGTTTCCGTTGGAGAAAGAATTCGAAAAAAATGAATTGCCCAGAGGTCTTTTTTATCTACAAACTCGAAATCAAATAAAGATTCTGAGAATTCATGGAACACAGCTCGTTTCTGTTAGTCACCTTTAACGATTCTTCCTACAAGTTTGTTTGTATTCATTATTCGAATTCATGTTTTTGAATAGAATCAAACCTACTCGGCCACATTATGTTGATTTCTTGTCTCGTCGCTTTTGTATGCACTAAGCAAACAAACGCGCCAAGAAGAGCACGAACCGGAGAACAACGAAAAACGAATACATACGAACTTAACGCGGCGTCAAAAATAGTACGAACGAAAGACACTCGAAAAGGCAATTGACGCTCTTATGTTCACAGATTGGCAAGAATGTGATGAAATAGCTGAAATAGCTTTTATTCCTCATATTTACACCATTTTCAAACAAAACTATATAATTTATGATACATTCTATACAAGTATATGATGACTGTTTATACATATATCAATATGTTATCTTAGCATGCACACATATCAACTACATCTTAGCATGGTCTCGTTCTTAAGACATTATCTAAAGAGTTTTCTCTACATATACACTTTCGATCTATTATTAATATATACCTGCCATTTTGCCGGAAAATTTCTCTCAGTATTATTTTTAGAAGCTATGTATTTCTCAGCTCGACATTTGAGATCAGCCATCTCATTAAAAACAGAAAGATTGGGCCTTTTGGAAAAATGCCGACTTGACCAGATGCAATTTAGCAAGGATTATGAAATAATGCAATAGATCACTTTTTTTCTAACTTCCCAATGAACACGTCTTGTTTCAAAAGCTCTTCCTTCTCATTTGACAGAGATGAAAGAGAGTTGGTTTCTATAAACGCCGGCAAACTGAATTTGCCAGCACCACCCTCTTAATTTTTCTCAGCTTAGCTTTGAATAACCATTTCCTGCTTGACAGCTGGTATGCTTTAGTGGAAGTTCACAATGTACGCCGGTATAATGGAAAATAATGAACGAGAACACATGAAAGTTTCGCAAATGAACTATTATCTAGAAAAACCATTGTTGTAAGACTCCGAGCCATTTGTGTACAGCTCCTTTCAAGCAAGTATTTCAAAGAAAGTTCGTTAGTTTAACTCCAGTGTTTTGGCATACAGTACCCTCAGTGTATGAAAATAATAATTCATAATTCCACTATTATCTTTCCTTACTTTGCACCAAATTTCGAGCGGGGTAGATGACGTCAGTAACATTTGCTTATGAAAGAGAAACATCCTGTCAAAGTGTATTTAACAATGCAAATCGTCATAAATGGAAGACTTCCGTTTTGAGTACATGGAAAAAAATAACCAATATGTAAAATGAGTTTTGAGGAAAAAGCAATCGAGAGAGCACGCTTTTTCTTTCAAAGAAGACCCAACTGGCTACCATGGCAGCTTTGGAAGCTGGTTTCTTCACTGCCCTCAACTGCTTACCTATGATTATTGGCAGTTGCGCTAATTTCTTGGTGATCGTGTCTTCTCTGCTGTTTAGATCTGTTCGAGATATCGAAGGAACCAGCTTGTTCCTGGTCAGTTTATCTGTGGCCGATTTTCTGGTTTGTGCCGTTTACCAGCCGTTGTTGGTTATTCGCTTCAATCAGCCGAAACAGGATCGGTTTGTCGTGTTGACCACTTCTTGTTTTGGTTTTAGTTTAATGACGGCCTCGATGAATGGACTTTTAGCTGTAACTTTCGATCGCTTTGTGGCCATTTATTTGCCGTTAAAGTACACCACCTGGATGAACAAGAAAAACGTTGCACTGTTGATCTCAGTTTCATGGCTGGTAGCACTTGTAACAGGGATATCAGCCTTGAGTGAAGTATTTGGCGTTAAAGTAATTTCTCATCTCTACGCAACCATAATAATCATGGCAGTTACAATGCTCTATAGGGTCATTTATAAGGAAGCACGAAAGCAGGCTCGACAGATCATTGATCAGTACATGCAAGGAACGAAGAATTTACCACGTCGACAGCATCAGGCAGATAGAGCCACCAGAGGCGTAGGGTTGGTTTTGATAACAACACTGCTATGTTGGCTGCCGATGTTGGCAGTGTTTCCAATCATTTATGCAACAATGCAGAATGATATAGAGATTCTCAAGGCCGTGTTATGGTGTCTCACTCCTGTGTGCATCAGCTCTTGCATCAACCCCTTCATCTACTGTTACAAGTTCGCAAAATTTCGGCGTAACGTTAGAAAGTTGTTTCAAGAAATTCAAGGGCATGTTGGAGGAAGTCTCCTGGTCAACACCAGAAGACGCAATGGCAGAGTCAACCCGATGGCGCAGGCGGGAAATCACATGGAAGCAGTTAGGCGTTCTGATTGGCTGGTGGATCAAGGCACAACAGAAGTTATAATTCCCAGTAAAATGAGCAAGCCACAATACCAGGAATTCTAAAACAAAACATTATCTCCTGTCGTATATTTTCTGGTCAACACCCTAAAAAGTACAGCAAAAGCTCCCGTTGTAGACAATTTGGGGCAGAACGCCCTAAGAGGCACCAAAACCACGTTTTTAACCCCTAAAGGTACTACGAGCATGCCCGTCCTTTTGTGATAATAGGGAGCTTTAGCAATGACGACGGCGACGCCGAGGACGACGCTTTGTGAAAAATGGATTTATATTTTACCTTGGAATGTCGCAACTGTGTAGATCTGTTCAGTGCGCCAATCGGTCTAAAAAGTTGCTCAGGCTAAATATGGACTTCCTCTAGAGAAAGAAGATAACAAAAAATGCATGAGAAACTATGAACGGTAGACCTTAACAGGAATGCAACAAGCTACTCAAAGCACAGACTTACAAAGCAATATTGACTCTTTGTGGGAGTAAAATCACTAAAATAAATATAAAGAATGAATCCTACAAAATATCAATATTATATGGCAGTTACTTATCCCGAGTGTAAACTGTGCCAGTCAGCTGAAAAGAACAATTGGTGGTTTTCACGTCACGCAAGTAAGCTTAATTATCACGCAAGTAAAAAATAAAATCGCTTACCATTTAATAAATTGAGTCAATAAATTGATATATCGTAGAGGAGTAATAAATAAACAACGTGCCAAGGTTTCGGAGATGTGCGATATTCCGAACTCGAGTTATTCGGCAAAAAGTGTCACTGAAAATTATAGTGATAATTTCATTTGTAAGAAACTAGGTTATTATATATATGAAGCGTTACATATAAGACAAACTTGTAATATTATTTAGTCTAATATGATTACTGTTTGTTATTGTAAACTTAATATTTATTACTGCAGTAATTTCTTACATTGTCATTTTTAGGTAATACCATCTGTATATGGGAATACCAATAAATTGTTGTTGCCTCGTATGGAGACGCCATGTTGGAGCGCGTCTAAGGGACTCGAACCAGTGAAAACATCTGGAGTTTAGTTTGCTCTCTCAAAACGTCCATTCTCTCTGCTAAACCTGAATACATTCGCATAGGCACTTTTCTCAACATATTGGTTACTCAGAACTCGAAAACATAAGGCAAATCGATATTTTCGTGCACGTAACATGTTACCCAGAAACAATGCAGATATCACGTATTGTGAAAAAAACCCGGCCTGTTCTATTTTCATACAAAGCGGTCTACCAGCGGCGAGGGGGTCAGAGTGGGTAATGCTGGTTGGTGAGTTTTTTTCTCGCCGCTTCGCGATCCGCCTTCGCCTTCAATTCTGTCACTCCTAATGAGAAAAAAAATCAGCCACCCAGGGTAGAGGTTTGCTAAATATTTGGTAAAATACCTCTTACTGAGGGGTGAACCTATAAAATAATAAAAATATGCACGCTCCCCCTCCGTTCCTCCAAACTGGCCACACTGCCTGTAAATTAAAGTGAGCATGACGTTTTCCATGTTCATCGGTTCAAGAATTTCATCTGCACACCCCAGTATGCAGTCGGGCCAGATATTCAAATTGAGTATGATGAATCGTACCATGGACAAGAAAGTCTAGATTTAACCAGATAAAGGTTAAGTCTGTGAAGAGCCCAGCGGCCCATAAGGCCGGAGCTTTTCCTGGTTTCTGTAACATGAAGCGACTAGGAGATTTTCTGTAAGTAGTTGTACTCATTTTCTACGTTTTACCTTACATCAAAGCAATCATTCATCAAACGTGGAGTCAATTGGCCATTTTCTGAGATGCCTTTTGCCTCTGTGTTAAAACGAGGCTTCGTGCGAAAATAATCATATGAAAATGTGTTCCTCCCACAGGTTAATTTTCATCCAAATCAAACTCATTTTCATATGAAAGGTTTTGCACGAGAACTCGGTTTGAAACCGAGGCACAAGGTACTCGGAAATAGCTTGTATCCTACTACATTTGTCGCTGCAAAATGAAATTATGACAACAACAATATTCTTGTTTTGAAAAAGAAATTAATCCAAGTTTGATATTGCAGATACAAGAGAGAACAGAGAAGTAGTGTTAAGGTCATTCCCCAGTTTTGCATTGCGCATCCCTACTGCGCATAATTTCAATTTTATTTTATTTAATTTCAATTTAGTTTCATATTGTAATTATTTCCACACGACCCCACAAGCTCTAAGCTTTAAACCCTATCGTGTTTAAATAAAGGATATGATGATGATGATGATGACGCGTGATTAGCGCACGCGCATTAAAAAATTAAATGGCGGTTTTTTCTATGCGGCTGGACCTCGCCATATAGGTAAATCGTCATTTTCTCGAAAACGAGCGTGGTGACCTATCATATTTTTCTGTTGTATTGAATTGAGTAGTGAATTTCTCTATGTAAAATAAATATGGGCCAATTCTCAGTGTTGAGCAAGAAGCAATCGTCGGAAACGTGAATATTACAAGCAATCATGGTAATATTATAAGGATTTATATGGTATTATTAAAAACTGGATCATTGGATAATGCAATTCGAGAGTTTTCATTGGCTTAGCCATCATGGGCTATGAGCCATTATACCATGCTCTACGAATATGGTAAGCGTACGCGTGATTTTTTTGAGGCGTTTCTATTTTTTTAAGTTTAGTTTGCCCTATTTTTGGGGCGTTTTTAATAAAACAATTATTCCACTCGCTCTTGTTGGATATGAGATGATTATAGCCAACTCGGCGCTATGCGCCTCGTTGGCTATCTACCATCTCATATCCAACGCGCGCTCGTGGAATAATTGTTAATTAACAACGTGCTGTTGCTCCTAAACGAACCTGCATGGGCACCTCTCATTTTTATTTCCAAATTTAAGATCCTGCAGTATAAACAATCAATAGGCAAAGTTTGACAAAAATCTCAGTGTATGTTCTATTTCAGTGGAATGACCTTAAGTAACTGGACCACGCATCAATCAAAATACAGGCAATCAAAATAGATATTCAAATAAATAAATAAATAAATAAATAATTCAATGTCTTGTTATAATAAATTAACGATGCACTTTACTAACACGATTTAAAAAAAAATGCGTTAATTTAATGCCTCTTATTTTACGCAATGGTTATTTAAATCACACTATTTTACATCATTGTTGTTTTATAACACCTTTGTGTCAATAACAAAATCTGCTCATAGCTCCATTATCACTGCCTCGGAATCACTATCTGACAGTTCTTCTTGTAATGCAGCAAATTCGCATAAAATACAGTAGAACCTCGGTAACTCGAACTCTAGAGGGAAACGAAAAACAGCTCGGGGGGTTCGAGTTCTCGGCGTCGATTGAATATCCAACTTGCCAGGTTAAATAACAATTATTCCATGAGCGCGAGTTGGTTATAATCACTTTTTATCCAACAAGGGTGAATGGAATAATTGTTTGCGTTTTGCCGCTGATTTTTATTTCAGCCATTATAGAGGGCTGAAGTTGAAAACTTGGTGCGGATAATTTTTAAACTTGGCGCACTATTTTCCATATGACGTAAAACTCCGACTATTGGCTCAGAGTCGAAGTTTTTTAGCCAATCAAAAAGCTAGAAATGCAATAGTCGGAGCTGAGAATTTACTAATAATAAATAGTTAACGGATAGGTGCACATTGTTTTCGAAAATTTCGCGCTAATTTGATGTATGTAAACCTAACTTTTTACGTTAATTTTGTGTAACGTAAATTTGCCAGGTTAATAATTAATAGTGAACTGATAGGCGCACATTGTTTTCGAAAATTTCGCCCTAATTTGATGTATGTAAACCTAACTTTTTACGTTAATTTTGTGTAACGTAAATTTTCTTCGCGTTGTCAACTTGCATCGTTAATTCCCTATAACAAGGTAAATAAATAATGAGCAATAGGTGCCATGCACTGTTTAACTAAAATTTCAAGGACATCAATATACTAGTCAATAGTTAGAAGTTTTTTAAAACAAGTGCGACTCTTGATTTGAGACTTTTGTAATTGAATTGCAGAGTTTAGTATGATCCAAGAGAGATTGCCCGCAGGCTGGACAATACCCTTAAATTTAATTGTAAGGTAAAGTCTGCATACGAGCCTAGTGGCTCATCAGGCTGGAGCTTATCCCGGTTCCAGTAGCATGAAGCGACTAGGAATATTTCTACTCCCCCCTGGATGGGATGCTAGTCCATCGCAGGGTTACCCCCAGCATCAAATTCGCCGGTACCCATTTATACACCTGGGTGGAGAGAGGCACTGTGAGAGTAAATTGACTTGTCCAAGAACACAACACACTGTCCCCGGCCAGGGCTCGAACCCGGAGCGCTCGCTCTGGAGTCGAGCGCCGACTAACCATGAGGCCACCGCGCCTCCACTAATGATTACCGTAGGAGTTCGTTTCTCTTTAAAAATCCGAAAATGAAATATGAATTTAAAGAATCGCATTCCGAGTGGATTCTATAAACTGAATCTAAATCCGTGGATTTGTGATTCAGTTTGGGATCTGCGCGTTTCCATTGGAGAAAGAATTCGAAAAAAAAGAATTGCCCAGAAATCAAATAAAGATTCTGAGAATTAATGGAACACAGCTCGTTTCTGTTAGCCACCTTTAACGATTCTTCCTACAAGTTTGTTTGTATTCATTATTCGAATTTATGTTTTTCAATAGAATCAAACCTGCTGTATTTGTTGGGCCACATTATGTTGATTTCTTTTCTCGTCGCTTTTGTATGCACTAAGCTAACAAACGCGCCAAGAAGAGCACGAACCGGAGAAGAACGAAGAACGAATACATACGAACTTAACGCGGCGTAAAAAATAGTACGAACGAAGGACGCTCGCAAGGCAATTGACGCTCTTATGTTCATAGATTGGCAAAATTATGATGAAATAGCTTTTATTCCTCATATTTACACCATTTCCAAACAAAACTATATAATTTATGATACATACGATAAAAGTATATGATGACTGTATATACATACATCAATATGTTATCTTAGCATGCACACATATCAACTACATCTTAGCATGGTCTCGTTCTTAAGACATTAACTAAAGAGTTTTCTCTACATATACACTTTTGATCTATTATTAATATATACCTGCCATTTTGCCGGAAAATTTCTCTCAGTATTATTTTTAGAAGCTATGTATTTCTCAGCTCGACATTTGAGATCAGCCATCTCATTAAAAACAGAAAGATTGGGCCTTTTGGAAAAATGCCGACTTGACCAGATGCAATTTAGCAAGGATTATGAAGTAATGCAATAGATCACTTTTCCCTAACTTCCCAATGAACGCGTCTTGTTTCAAAAGCTCTTCCTGCTCATTTGACAGAGATGAAAGAGAGTTGGTTTCTATAAACGCCGGCAAACTGAATTTGCCAGCACCGCCCTCTTAATTTTTCTCAACTTAGCTTTGAATAACCATTTCCTGCTTGACAGCTGGTATGCTTTAGTGGAAGTTCACAATGTACGCCGGTATAATGGAAAATAATGAACGAGAACACATGAAAGTTTCGCAAATGAACTATTATCTAGAAAAACCATTGTTGTAAGACTCCGAGCCATTTGTGTACAGATCCTTTCAAGCAAGTATTTCAAAGAAAGTTCGTTAGTTTAACTCCAGTGTTTTGGCATACAGTACCCTCAGTGTATGAAAATAATAATTCATAATTCCACTATTATCTTTCCTTACTTTGCACCAAATTTCGAGCGGGGTAGATGACGTCAGTAACATTTGCTTATGAAAGAGAAACATCCTGTCAAAGTGTATTTAACAATGCAAATCGTCATAAATGGAAGACTTCCGTTTTGAGTACATGGAAAAAAATAACCAATATGTAAAATGAGTTTTGAGGAAAAAGCAATCGAGAGAGCACGCTTTTTCTTTCAAAGAAGACCCAACTGGCTACCATGGCAGCTTGGGAAGCTGGTTTCTTCACTGCCCTCAACTGCTTACCTATGATTATTGGCAGTTGCGCTAATTTCTTGGTGATCGTGTCTTCTCTGCTGTTTAGATCTGTTCGAGATATCGAAGGAACCAGCTTGTTCCTGGTCAGTTTATCTGTGGCTGATTTTCTGGTTTGTGCCGTTTACCAGCCGTTGTTGGTTATTCGCTTCAATCAGCCGAAACAGGATCGGTCTGTCGTGTTGAGCACTTCTTGTTTTGGTTTAAGTTTGATGACGGCCTCGATGAATGGACTTTTAGCTGTAACTTTCGATCGCTTTGTGGCCATTTATTTGCCGCTAAAGTACACCACCTGGATGAACAAGAAAAACGTTGCACTGTTGATCTCAGTTTCATGGCTGGTAGCACTTGTAACAGGGATATCAGCCTTGAGTGAAGTATTTGGCGTTAAAGTAATTACTCATCTCTACGCGACCATAATAATCATGGCAGTTACAATCCTCTATAGGGTCATTTATAAGGAAGCACGAAAGCAGGCTCGACAGATCATTGATCAGTACATGCAAGGAACGAAGAATTTACCACGTCGACAGCATCAGGCAGATAGAGCCACCAGAGGCGTAGGGTTGGTTTTGATAACAACACTGCTATGTTGGCTGCCGATGTTGGCAGTGTTTCCAATCATTTATGCAACAATGCAGAATGATATAGAGATTCTCAAGGCGGTGTTATGGTGTCTCACTCCTGTGTGCATCAGCTCTTGCATCAACCCCTTCATCTACTGTTACAAGTTCGCAAAATTTCGGCGTAACGTTAGAAAGTTGTTTCAAGAAATTCAAGGGCATGTTGGAGGAAGTCTCCTGCTCAACACCAGAAGACGCAACGGCAGAGTCAACCCGATGGCGCAGGCGGGAAATCACATGGAAGCAGCTAGGCGTTCTGGTTGGCTGGTGGATCAAGGCACAACAGAAGTTAATACAATTCCCAGTAGAATCGCATAATTGAATAAAATCTTGCATTCTGATTGGTTTACGAAGCGAGGTATTTAGCGCGGAATTGCGAGTTGAAAACGAGGCTCGGTGATATTGTTTCGCATCTACGTCATCTATCTCATCTATCTCAGGATAAAACCAAACTGCTGTTTTCTTTTTTTCTCATTTTATTCAATTATGCGATTTAAGGAAAATTCATTACCTGACTCGTGAATTCCGCGTTAAATTGCACTTGAAAACCGATATCGCACTCATCGCTTCGTATTTTCTGGTCAACACCCTAAAAAGTACAGCAAAAGCTCCCGTTGTAGACAATTTGGGGCTGAACGCCCTAAGAGGCACCAAAACCACGTTTTTAACCCCTAAAGGTACTACGAGCATGCCTGTCCTTTTGTGATAATAGGGAGCTTTAGCAATGACGACGGCGACGCCGAGGACACGACGCTTTGTGAAAAATGGATTTATATTTTACCTTGGAATGTCGCAACTGTGTAGATCTGTTCAGTGCGCCAATCGGTCTAAAAAGTTGCTCAGGCTAAATATGGACTTCCTCTAGAGAAATAAGATAACAAAAAATGCATGAGAAACTATGAACGGTAGACCTTAACAGGAATGCAACAAGCTACTCAAAGCACAGACTTACAAAGCAATATTGACTTTTTGTGGGAGTAAAATCACTAAAATAAATATAAAGAATGAATCCGACAAAATATCAATATTATATGGCAGTTACTTATCCCGAGTGTAAACTGTGCCAGTCAGCTGAAAAGAACAATTGGTGGTTTTCACGTCACGCAAGTAAGCTTAATTATCACGCAAGTAAAAAATAAAATCGCTTACCATTTAATAAATTGAGTCAATAAATTGATATATCGTAGAGGAGTAATAAATAAACAACGTGCCAAGGTTTCGGAGATGTGCGATATTCCGAACTCGAGTTATTCGGCAAAAAGTGTCACTGAAAATTATAGTGATAATTTCATTTGTAAGAAACTAGGTTATTTTATATATGAAGCGTTACATATAAGACAAACTTGTAATATTATTTAGTCTAATATGATTACTGTTTGTTATTGTAAACTTAATATTTATTACTGCAGTAATTTCTTACATTGTCATTTTTAGGTAATACCATCTGTATATGGGAATACCAATAAATTGTTGTTGCCTCGTATGGAGACGCCATGTTGGAGCGCGTCTGAGGGACTCGAACCAGTGAAAACATCTGGAGTTTAGTTTGCTCTCTCAAAACGTCCATTCTCTCTGTTAAACCTGAATACATTAGCATAGGCACTTCTCTTAAAGTGCACCTAACCCCAAAAACTTTTTTCGCTAAAGCAATAAAGCTTATTTTGTGGAGTAATGTGCCGCAAAAATTTTTCGATTTGGTTAAATCTTTGATTTTCTATGGCTCGTCAAAGTACGCCAAAATGCCGCCATTTTGGTTCACGACCGAGTTTAACGGGGAATGGGTCGAGGGCCGGATGTGACGTCAAATCGAGAACACGATGATTCTGAGATTCGCATATTTACTTGTTTCTGTGGGAAAGGCCGGAAAAGTTGTTCGAAAAAATGCTAGCCAGGTGCGCTGTATTGTCATGTAGCAACACAACAAACTTACAGGAGATACTCCGCTACATGCCATACCGTTTTATGGATGAAGAGAAGAAACGTACAAAGGGATGGCTCAATTTCGTGAATGATCTCGCTCGATGCCTGGATTTTCAGAGAGAGGAAGGGATTTTGCTGACTCAGTGGCTTTGGAATAACCGCTTGTCCATCGATTCATGCTGCCGTTGTTGCATCTGATCTGAGAAACAACAGCAGTCAGTCGGCACAGCTGACAGATAGTTTTGTATTTGCCCGCTACTAATCTTAAAACTCCATTTCTGAAGCCATACAGGTTTAATTCCTGGAAATTCAGTAACACACTTTAAGATAACATCAGCACCAATATCTTCAAGAACAAGATCATTCTTCTTTGAGTCTTGACAACCTTCTAACTCACTTTAGTACAATAATAACAACAATAACATTCGCTGATGTTTTGAAGGGAAGCGACGCTACAATTTCCACACTCGCACGAAAAGAACACAAGCATTGTGTCATGGGATAATCATTTTGATCTACTTTGAACGCATGAAGTTAAAATAATTTGAGAAAGTAAAGGGACTTGACTTTTATTTATACGAAAGTATGTTAATGCGAGATCGAAGAATGCGCGAAAATAGTAAATACGCGCCACGCGCTACAGTCTTACGAGTATCACTCTTTGACTTCTACATATCATTGCCTTCGGGTCTGTCCATCAGAACTCGTTCGAGTTCTTTGTCAGCATCCACCTCATTTGGCTGTCCATTCTTCGTTGGCCAGAGAGTTGTCAGCATATAAATCAGCTCGGTCGTCATCGTTTAACTATTCACTTTGCGTTGTTGATAAGTGCGAGTCGTCATTCTCTTCAGCGATATAATAAATTTCGGAGTCTTCTGAGTCAAAGCTCATTTCAGAACCCGACGAAGTAGAAGATATTGTTGATAAAAACAGAAATCTGTCGACTGTGGAGCCCCAGCGAAAAACTTATGCGGCAAAAAGGCTTCTACGCTCGCACAGAGTAAAAGGCCCGACTGGGACAGCCGAAGCTTTCGTTCTCGAAGTGACGTCACGGCCTTACTCTCCCCAGATTCCCCATGCTCGGTCGTGAACCATACGAAACTCGGTTTCAAAGGGGCACAGAAATTCGAGGATTTAACCAAATCGAAAAATTTTTGCGGCACATTACTCCACAAAATAAGCTTTATTGTTTTAGCGAAAAAAAATTTTTGGGGTTAGGTGCACTTTAACATATTGGTTACTCAGAACTCGAAAACATAAGGCAAATCGATATTTTCGTGCACGTAACATGTTACCCAGAAACAATGCAGATATCACCTGTTCTATTTTCATAACAAAGCGGTCTACCAGCGGCGAGGGGTCAGAGTGGGTAATGCTGGTTGGCGAGTTTTTTTCTCGCCGCTTCGCGATCCGCCTTCGCCTTCAATTCTGGCACCCCTAATGAGACAAAACCTCAGCCACCCAGGGTAGAGGTTTGCTAAATATTTGGTAAAATACCTCTTAATGAGGGGTGAACCTACAAAATAATAAAAATATGCACGCTCCCCCTCCTTTCCTCCAAACTGGCCACACTGCCTGTAAATAGTCGAGTTTCGTATTCCCGGTTACCCTGGGCCGAGCAAAGAACGTGGCACGAAAGCGAGGCTTATGCGGGGTAAAATCTTTCGCGGCAAAATACGAATGTACTTGCAGCTCCATGTTGTTCACAGCTACGATTTTTAAAACAATCTCAGATAAAGAAATGGAACCTAATTTCGTAAGAATGAAAGTTCCTGAGTTGAAAAAGTACTTACAAGTGCGGGGAATCAGTGTTGCAAATAAGCGTCGCGAAGAACTTTTGGATTTGTCTGTAAAAGCTCACGAACTTGCCATCGAAACTATAGACGAGCAAGGAGATCAGATGGGCATTTCTGCGAAGCTGGTAACGGATGATGGAACTGTTCCTGATCCCTACTCGCTCAAGTCGGACTGGACAACTGATTTTTCGTCATTTCCGAATTATACATGGGGTGATATGTACGCTTACTTAATTGTAAAAGAAGGATACGACCACGAAAGTTTAAAGGCTTATAAGTCTCTAGAAGGTTTTAGACTACACTGGGATGGACACGTGCAGAGTCTTCAAACAAATAAATCTATTTTTTGTGGATGCCATCTCATCAAGTTCAACGTGAAACCTACAGAGAGGGAAAAAACCCAAATAGACAATAAGCCCACTTATGACGGCTGGCTGCTTATAAAGGAAAATGGTTCTGTTCATTCTGCTCACTGCCCCTGTATAGGAGGGTAAGTACACGTTTATATGAAGAAAAAACTTTTGAAAAAAAATGTTTTGTTTTACACACCGCACTTCACCTGTGTTCAGCGAGGTTTATTTCCAGCTAGATATATGTTAGCTATGGTAATTTTTTGTATCTTATCAAGAAAATTCCTTTCATTGACCATCATTGATGTTTGGGTGACTGGCTATAGTTTCCAGCACTTTTCAAGAATCTGCAAGACTTAACAATTCTATACAGGGGTTTCAGAGCCATCTTAAGTTTTCAAGAAATTTAAGGTAGCTCTGAACCCCAGGTACAGACATTTTTAAACTTTGCCAAAAGTAGCACTTAACCTACTAATCAAAATTCAGTAACAAAACATGGGGATCAAATTTTATTTCAGTTCTGATGGTGCTTGTAGGCATGTGGGGGCCGCTCTCATAAACCTTGAGGAAACCCTTCGTGAGAGCAGGGTTGTTACATGCACTGGGTCAAAGTGCATGTGGAAAAAGAAGAAAAGAACACATGAGGAGGTAACACCTGTAGAAAACATGGTTTTCACCAAACCTACCATTGGGAAGAAAAAGAAAGGTACATGTAAACCTAAGGCAACCATCTTTGATCCACGGCCAAGTTATATGGCACAAAAAGGTCTGGCTCTAGAGTTTCAAAGCCTTCTTTTAAAATGTACACCAAGTGCAGTAGGTTTGCATGTTATGGCTGAGCCAGAATTAGAGGAAGCAGTAGATGAAGGTGAACACCATGAGAGACTGGAAGGTAATGAGGATATTGCTTCCAATGCACAAGCATCCCAACCTGAGCTATATAGTATTGAGAATTTCTCACCCTTACCTGGAGGATCTACTTTGCTCCAAATCAAGGATGCCTGTGTGGCTGTCAAAAGAAAACTCAGTTTTTCAGATGATGAAATAGGTATTGTGGAGAAAAAAACACGGTTGCAAAGTAACTGTGCAGATTGGTATCGCTTTAAGAGGGGCCGGATTTCAGCCTCCAAATGTAAAAGAGTTGCTAGCCTTAAACCAAGCACTTCCCCCACTAAGGCATTAAAAGAAGTAATGGCATACTCAGAAATCCCACAGACAACTGCCATGAGAGAAGGCTTGGAGAAAGAAGATGAAATTGCTCAAGTTTTTATTTCAGAAATAGCTAAGAAGGGTTGCAGTGGTGTGTCTTTGGAATGCTGTGGGTTTTTTATCAGCAAATCCCATGGTTTTCTTGGAGCTTCTCCAGACAGAATTATTCATTTACCCACCCACAGTAATCCAGGAGTTTTGGAAATGAAATACATTCAAGTTAAGTCAGGGGAAACTCTTAAAGATGTGCTGCTAAAGCAATCAATCTGTAAACAACATGAAACAGGTTTAATTCTTAACAAGAACCATAAATATTACTACCAATTATGCCATCAGATGTTTTCTACTACATACAAATGGGGTTACTTTATGGCCTATGGCACAAATGAAGAATTTTTCATGCAAGAGGTTGGATTTGAAGAAAACTTCTGGAAGCCAATACTTCAAAAACTTACTAGTTTCTATGAAGAGGTAATGCTCCCTGAAATTGTATTTCCCAAAGTTAAATATGGTTTACCCCGAACAAAACTGTAGTGGTTTAGATATTTGTAATATGTATTGACTATAAAAAGGCCCGTAAACAACTATTTGGGTCAAGCTAGATTATGATTAAAATAATAACAATGATAATAAACTGTAGCTTTGTTTGTTTGTTTTTTTTTGGGGGGGGCTGTTTTTTGTTTGCAGACTTTTTCTCCAGTTAACATCTTTGAACATATTAGTTATTCAGTTTGTTGTGCATCAGCAATATTATGGATCTTTTAAGCACAAAGTTCAACTATCACATTCCTGTCCTTTAAGAGTCACATTACTTCACCAAGGGTTTCATTAGATTACAAAGGGCAGCACAGACTGTTACAGTTTGATCAGCTACTGAAGCAAGAGAGATTGGCAAAACACCTTGAAGGATCTTGAAACCCTTTAACCTTTGAATAGCCCTCTCAACATGTATTCGAACAGCTGCAATGCGTCGTGTTTGTGTACATGCCTTTGTGGAAAGTTGCTTACCCTTGGAAAAAGGGGGGATGTTTAAAGTGGCCCTTCTCTTTGTGACTAAATCCCTGATATTGAAACCCCTATCTGCCATACAATCATCATTGGGTTCCAATTTGTCAATCAAACCTGATTTCATAGTAATGTGCCTGTCAGAAGCACCTCCTGACCACAGTTGTGAGACAAATGTAAAAGCACCAGTAGGAGAAATTCCTACTAAAAGTTTAAAAGTGTTTGAACTTTTATAATTGCTCCATGTAACTTTCTGTGCAGATGGGCCTGTGGGTTTTTGAATTTTTATTTCAGTACAGTCAATAATGACTCTTGTTCGAGGAAACTTAGCAAAACTCTTTGGTAAATGTCTCTTTACTTGCTGCCTTTTGGGCCACACTAGCAAAATGTCTTTAAACACATGGTAAAGCATGTTTATCCAGGTCGTGAAGATCTTGGACACAGATCCCTTGGAAAGTGAATAAATATCAGCCAGGTGACCAACCAACAAACCAAGCCTGAGCCTCACAAGGACTAAAAGAAACTCTGCAAACAATGGCACCCGTCTTTTGGGGCCTGGCTTGTTTCGGTCTTTTTCTTCCTATTAAGTAGAAATAACTTACAATTAAATCAACATCAAAACTCATTTCTATTTTTAAGGAAAGCTGATTTGCAAAGGCTTTCTATTCAAATATATTTGTACAGCCAACTTCTTTATAGGTTGCTTGCATAAAAGGTTATTGAAGTTAAAACCCTTTTCCCTTGGAAATGAAGCCATCTATGGTAAACTGCACAATTTTAATTCTGACTTACAGATGTTAAGAGTAAGGCATTTAAATTTTTTCCCAATTGAGAAGACTGGGAGGGGTACTAAAAGACTCCATTTTTTAAGGCAACACATGAAAAAAATGTAACTTAAAATAATGAATAGCCTTAACTTGAATTGGTTTGAGCTCCTATGTGAAAACAACATTCACCAACCTGATAAGCTTCCTTCTCGGTTTTTTTCTTGCCATCCCAATATTTCATTTTTTCAGCAATTGGTTGTAAAAAGTTGAACACCATAAATAAGCAAGCCAGTGATGGAATGCCAGTGTAAAACCTGACTGTCTGATCGTTTTTACAAATATCCTCCATAAAAAGATCCCTTTTTAACTGAGTTTTGTTGTCCAACTTTTCCTTACAATCAGCCATTAATTCTATGTCGGAGGCTGTTAATTCAGTTTGCACCTCGGCATCAACGTACACAGGCTCACAATAAGGAGTATTAGCTCCTTCAAAAGCAGAATATTCTTCTTTCGACTCATGATCCATTTGTTCCGGTTTAACGCCTTGCTTTTTTCGGGTCGTAAACAGTTTATTCTTCTTCGATTTCTGTGGTGTTTCCTTTTGTTGCTTTCCACGTCTCTCCTCGGGGTCAGTACGACTTTTCAGAGGTTTTCGCTGAAGATGTTGTGGGAATGCAAATATTGAGGGAACAGGATTCAATTTCGTCGGGCCAAGACCTCCTTCAAAATGTACTGAGCATATTCTGGTGTGCCTCGTTACATTTAAACTGTCCAGACGACAAGCTGCAATCCATCGCATACGCCGCTCTCGTTCTGACATTCCCGCAGCATAATACTTATTTGCGTTGTCTTGAGGGAATGGAAAAAATCTAACATTTGCCAGTTCCGGATATTTTGCGAAATTTTTCTGTTTCTGGGTGCTATTTGTGCAGTTAAAAGCACAACAGTGATGCTTCACCATTTCTACAGAGCTCTCATCGACTCATTTCTTCCCCGCATCAGCCTCGCTTTGGTGGGTTTTTGCATAACTCGACCCAGTGCGGCCGGGAATACGAAACTGGGCTATTAAAGTGAGCATGACGTTTTCCATGTTCATGGGTTCAAGAATTTCATCTGCACACCCCAGCATGCAGTCGGGCCAGATATTCAAATTGAGTATGTTGAATCGTACCATGGACAAAAAAGTCTAGATTTAACCAGATAAAGGTTAAGTCTGTGAAGAGCCCAGCGGCCCATAAGGCCGGAGCTTTTCCTGGTTTCTGTAACATGAAGCGACTAGGAGATTTTCTGTAAGTAGTTGTACTCATTTTCTACGTTTTACCTTACATTAAAGCAATCATTCATCAGACGTGGAGTCAATTGGCCATTTTCTGAGATGCCTTTTGCCTCTGTGTTAAAACGAGGCTTCGTGCGAAAATAATCATATGAAAATGTGTTCCTCCCACAGGTTAATTTTCATTCAAATCAAACTCATTTTCATATGAAAGGTTTTGCACGAGGATTCGTTTTGGAACCGAGGCACAAGGTACTCGGAAATGGCTTGTATCCTACTACATTTGTCGCTGCAAAATGAAATTATGACAACAACAATATTCTTGTTTTGAAAAAGAAATTAAGTGTTAAGGTCATTCCCCAGTTTTGCATTGCGCATCCCTACTGCGCATAATTTTACGCGTGATTAGCGCGTACGCATTAAAAAATTAAAAGGCGGTTTTTTCAATGCGGCTGGGCCTCGCCATATAGGTAAATAGTCATTTTCTCGAAAACGAGCGTGGTGAGCTATCTTTTTTTTCTGTTGTATTGAATTGAGTAGTGAATTTCTCTATGTAAAATAAATATGGGCCAATTCTCAGTGTTGAGCGAGAAGCAATCGTTGGAAACGTGAATATTGCAAGTAATCATGGTAATATTATAAGGATTTATATGGTATAAACAACGTACTGTTGCTCCTAAACGAACCTGGGGACCCCACATTTTTATTTCCAAATTTAAGATCCTACAATAATATATAGATTTAGGCCAGCCTAAAAGCGTAGCTCCTGGGCCGGGTTGTTCAGAGCCCGATCAAACTAGCCGAGGATAAAGTAGAATTTTGATTTGAGTTTTGTAACTTTGCGGTGAGATTTTCTGTATATTGTTTTTGTGTTTTGAATTTTAATGAAAGCAAAATACGCAAAACAAAAGCAGTGAAAAAACTTTGTACAAAAGAAAAGGTTATAATTCGGTTAAATTTTAATCCTGGGTTAGCGTTAACCGGCTTCCTACCAACCCTACGCTGTTTACAGCAAGTTAATCCTGACATGAGCCCGCGATCTGATCGAAAAAAGCAGCACTTGGGCAGCGGTCAACTTTAAAAAAACACGTGACCTCGATGAGCCCTGAACTTGAGCCCGCGATATGGTCACGTGATACTGGTCAGCGGATTCCTTGTTTTGACAGGTGTCAATTGACTGCAACATGGATGTCCAAAGGACGCTTTAAACCAAGGGTACATGTGCTCTGTCAACCTACAAGGAAAGCCCGCGAAAACCTCGTTTTGGTTTACGTGTCAATTGTGGCCGCCATGTTGCGCGACTCCACCACCGTCGTCGTCGTCGTCGTCGTCGTCGTGCGTACGCGCCCACGAGCAATACCGCTAGCCATGATACACATGAGAAAATCAGTTCATGGGTTCCCTTCAGTTTCCTAATATGGGTATGGGGCTCCGCTTGGCGGCCTTCGGCCGCCGGAGCTCCGCTATAAACAATAAATAGGCAAAGTTTGACAAAAATCTCAGTGTAGGTTCTATTTCAGTGGAATGACCTTAAGTAACTGGGCCACGCATCAATCAAAATACGGGCAATCAAAATAGATATACAAATAACTAAACAAATAATTGAATACCTTGTTATAGGAAATTAACGATGCACTTTACTAACACGATTTAAAAAAAAAATGCGTTAATTTAATGCATCATTAATTTAAGGCCCCGCCCACACGTATCCGGAAATTTGTGAAAACGCAAATTTTTTTTTACGAATTCGGCTTGGGTCCACACGTATCCAGCGTATTTTCCGGCGTATCCGGAAATTTTTGAAAACGCTCTCCAGAGTGGAAATTTTTTTATCCGATACGAATACGTATACGTGTGGACGGTCGTATCCGCAAATTTTCGAATACGAGTATATTGATGTCTTGAAATTTTAGTTAAACAGTGCATGGCACCTATTGCTCATTATTTATTTACCTTATTATAGGAAATCAACGATGCACTTGGACAACGCGAAGAAAATTCGCGTCACACAAAATTAACGTAAAAAGTTAGGTTTACATACATCAAATTAGCACGAAAGTTTCGAAAACAATATGCGCCTATCAGTTAACTAATAATTATTAACCTGGCAAGTTGGATATTCAATCGACTTCGAGAACTCGAACCCCCCGAACTGTTTTTCGTTTCCCTCTAGAGTTCGAGTTACTGTAGTTTACGCGAATTTGCTGCATTACAAGAAGAACTGTCAGATAGTGATTCCGAGGCAGTGATAGTGGAGCTAAGAGCAGATTTTGTTATTGAAACAAAGGTGTTATAAAACAACAATGATGTAAAATAGTGTGATTTAGGCCGTGTCCAGACGTATCCGGAAATTTTTTTTTCCGCAAAAATTTTTTTTGCGGATGCGAAAATTTCCGCGTCCACACGCAGCGTATTCGAATCGTTTTCAGCCGTCCACACTTATCCGATTGTTTCCGGAAATTTTCCGATTTGCTCTAGTGTCCAGTTCTTTTGCTGGAGAGAATCGTGAAATGAGCATGCGCATAATTGCGATTTTGGCGTCATTTCTTCCGCGACATAGCTACTGCAAGGTGTAAATAGTCGAAGCTTGTAGTTTATCACTAAAAAAAGTGTCTAAATCTTCTGAAAAAGTAAAAAAAAAGTCTGCTGATACATATCAATGGATCGATGATGAAGTTGAACTACTGCTGACGGTCACGAAAGAATACAAAACGAAGCAAATCGCCAAAAGAATCTCAAAACATCCTGTCGTTTCCATACTAAGCTCTGTAAACTTCAGCGAAACATTTCGACGAATATCTGCGGTTTGGGTAAATGCACAGACTCTAAAACTCGGAGAAGTGTCTTCTTTATGTGTTTCCAATAAGACCACAATTTCTTGACTTTATCCACTGAATTGTTTTTGATTTTTTTTTTTTTTTGCGTGGCAGTGAAAACGATCTATACCCTTAAATTTAATTGCACTATTTTTTATCTTTCAATGATTACCGTAGCAGTTCGTTTCTCTTTAAAAATCCGAAAATGAAATATGAACTTAAAGAATCCGGCATTCCGAATGGATTCTTGTTTGTATTCATTATTCGAATTCATGTTTTTCAATAGAATCAAACCTGCTGTATTTGTTGGGCCACATTATGTTGATTTCTTGTCTCGTCGCTTTTGTATGCACTAAGCTAACAAACGCGCCAAGAAGAGCACGAACCGGAGAAGAACGAAGAACGAATACATACGAACTTAACGCGGCGTAAAAAATAGTACGAACGAAGGACGCTCGCAAGGCAATTGACGCTCTTATGTTCATAGATTGGCAATAATATGATGAAATAGCTTTTATTCCTCATATTTACACCATTTCCAAACAAAACTATATAATTTATGATACATACGATAAAAGTATATGATGACTGTATATACATACATCAATATGTTATCTTAGCATGCACACATATCAACTACATCTTAGCATGGTCTCGTTCTTAAGACATTAACTAAAGAGTTTTCTCTACATATACACTTTTGATCTATTATTAATATATACCTGCCATTTTGCCGGAAAATTTCTCTCAGTATTATTTTTAGAAGCTATGTATTTCTCAGCTCGACATTTGAGATCAGCCATCTCATTAAAAACAGAAAGATTGGGCCTTTTGGAAAAATGCCGACTTGACCAGATGCAATTTAGCAAGGATTATGAAGTAATGCAATAGATCACTTTTCCCTAACTTCCCAATGAACGCGTCTTGTTTCAAAAGCTCTTCCTGCTCATTTGACAGAGATGAAAGAGAGTTGGTTTCTATAAACGCCGGCAAACTGAATTTGCCAGCACCGCCCTCTTAATTTTTCTCAACTTAGCTTTGAATAACCATTTCCTGCTTGACAGCTGGTATGCTCTAGTGGAAGTTCACAATGTACGCCGGTATAATGGAAAATAATGAATGAGAACACATGAAAGTTTCGCAAATGAACTATTATCTAGAAAAACCATTGTTGTAAGACTCCGAGCCATTTGTGTACAGCTCCTTTCAAGCAAGTATTTCAAAGAAAGTTCGTTAGTTTAACTCCACTGCTTTGGCATACAATACACCCAGTGTATTAAAATAATAATTCATAATTCCACTATTATCTTTCCTTACTTTGCACCAAATTTCGAGCGGGGTAGATGACGTCAGTAACATTTGCTTATGAAAGAGAAACATCCTGTCAAAGTGTATTTAACAATGCAAATCGTCATAAATGGAAGACTTCCGTTTTGAGTACATGGAAAAAAATAACCAATATGTAAAATGAGTTTTGAGGAAAAAGCAATCGAGAGAGCACGCTTTTTCTTTCAAAGAAGACCCAACTGGCTACCATGGCAGCTTGGGAAGCTGGTTTCTTCACTGCCCTCAACTGCTTACCTATGATTATTGGCAGTTGCGCTAATTTCTTGGTGATCGTGTCTTCTCTGCTGTTTAGATCTGTTCGAGATATCGAAGGAACCAGCTTGTTCCTGGTCAGTTTATCTGTGGCTGATTTTCTGGTTTGTGCCGTTTACCAGCCGTTGTTGGTTATTCGCTTCAATCAGCCGAAACAGGATCGGTTTGTCGTGTTGACCACTTCTTGTTTTGGTTTTAGTTTAATGACGGCCTCGATGAATGGACTTTTAGCTGTAACTTTCGATCGCTTTGTGGCCATTTATTTGCCGCTAAAGTACACCACCTGGATGAACAAGAAAAACGTTGCACTGTTGATCTCAGTTTCATGGCTGGTAGCACTTGTAACAGGGATATCAGCCTTGAGTGAAGTATTTGGCGTTAAAGTAATTTGTCATCTCTACGCAACCATAATAATCATGGCAGTTACAATCCTCTATAGGGTCATTTATAAGGAAGCACGAAAGCAGGCTCGACAGATCATTAATCAGTACATGCAAGGAACGAAGAATTTACCACGTCGACAGCATCAGGTAGATAGAGCCACCAGAGGCGTAGGGTTGGTTTTGATAACAACACTGCTATGTTGGCTGCCGATGTTGGCAGTGTTTCCAATCATTTATGCAACAATGCAGAATGATATAGAGATTCTCAAGGCGGTGTTATGGTGTCTCACTCCTGTGTGCATCAGCTCTTGCATCAACCGTCCTTCATCTACTGTTACAAGTTCGCAAAATTTCGGCGTAACGTTAGAAAGTTGTTTCAAGAAATTCAAGGGCATGTTGGAGGAAGTCTCCTGCTCAACACCAGAAGACGCAACGGCAGAGTCAACCCGATGGCGCAGGCGGGAAATCACATGGATGCAGCTAGGCGTTCTGGTTGGCTGGTGGATCAAGGCACAGCAGAAGTTAATTCCCAGTAAAATGAGCAAGCCACAATACCAGGAATTCTAAAACA
This sequence comes from Micromussa lordhowensis, assembly GCA_964020085.1. Taxonomy (NCBI): domain Eukaryota; kingdom Metazoa; phylum Cnidaria; class Anthozoa; order Scleractinia; family Lobophylliidae; genus Micromussa; species Micromussa lordhowensis. The sequence goes on along the minus strand of OZ026600.1, from coordinate 3,520,331 downwards.
AAACATTATCTCCTGTCGTATATTTTCTGGTCAACACCCTAAAAAGTACAGCAAAAGCTCCCGTTGTAGACAATTTGGGGCAGAACGCCCTAAGAGGCACCAAAACCACGTTTTTAACCCCTAAAGGTACTACGAGCATGCCTGTCCTTTTGTGATAATAGGGGGCTTTAGCAATGACGACGACGACGCCGAGGACACGACGCTTTGTGAAAAATGGATTTATATTTTACCTTGGAATGTCGCAACTGTGTAGATCTGTTCAGTGCGCCAATCGGTCTAAAACGTTGCTCAGGCTAAATATGGAATGAAAGCGTTCAATTCCAAAGAAAGATACGAAAAATTAAGCATTGCGATTCACGTTCTCTAAAATACGTAGAACTTGGTCATTTCATGTTGTTGTTTTGCAGATGATGGGTATGAAATGTACAAAGCTTGCAGATTCAAAACGCACGTGCAGAACCATTGTGCAAAACACCTTTATTTATGCTTAACTCTAAACAAATGATTTAATATTTCGTTTAGTAATCCTAACTGCTATTGGCTGCCAGTCAGCTCATTGTTGTCTTAGGCTATCCCATCATAGGCAAGCCAGTTAATCTGCTCGTAAATATTAAATACTTTCAACTTCAGGTAGTTCTCACCACAAGGCGTTGCACGATAATACAGATGGACAGGTGGTTACCATGGTTATTGGACTTTCACTTAACTACTAACTGTTGGCTTTTTTATGGTTGCGAATATCGGCAAATTGTCCCCTCACACTTTTTTATGGGAGTACACCCCGTAGACCCATAGAAACTTTTTTTTGTGGGGTATCACTGAAGAAACGTCCATTTGTTAACGTGATAGATCGAAACACCCAAGGAAAACGCCTGGCAAAAACATGGATTTATATTTTACTTTCGAATTTCGCAGTTGTCTAGATCTGTTCAATGCGCCTATTGGTCTAAGAACTTGTTCATGCAGGCTAAGTATGTAACGCAGCGTTTAATTTCAAATGAAAATACGTAAAATTAGCCGCCATCGTTCGCGTTTACCAATAAAGCTTACCATTTAAATGAAATTTCCCGTGGAATTTTTGGACAAATGGAACTGACTATTCCTCTCCGAGGAAATGGATCGGATTGATCCGTACCATTTGTACCTAAAATTAAAAAAAAACCTTGTGACAGTGCCGCATTGAAGATCACTGGACCTAAGGCTCGTATAATTCACTCTTATTACCAAATAGTTTTCAATAAGCCTATTTTCGTCCGCAAAATAAGCAGAAACTAGCCATGTGTTTCCCGCACGGATTATTAGTAATATGAAAGGAAAAGAAGTACGAAAACGATCAAAACGTAAATCGCTCTCACCTGTAGTGCGACAGCGGTGTTGCAAGAATACCGATAACAGTGGTGACGAAAAGAAACATCTGTCACAGCCATAAATGGTCTGCATCCGCAGAGATTCGTTACTCGAATTCGCCATCTTGCATTTCTTCTCGAAAACATTGACGCAGGGAGTCTAGCATCAAGTGGTACGAAAATTTTCGGAAATTCTTGTTGAATCGGAAAAAAAAGTAATACCTCTGAAGGTATTACCTTTTTCCAGAAAAAAACTTCACCGGAATGAAGTATTTGACAATTGTTTACTTTTGTATAAATTTAACTCGTGAACGTACGGTTGGGAATCCTTCTGCGATAGAGGACCAGACTGTCAACATCAAGAATTTGCGAACGGGACTTTGGGCGTGATGCCCAACGAGTTTGCCTTTGAATTCTAAAGGTCTCTGAAGAGTCTCTTGGAAGAGACGAAACGCCGCGTCAGACTAGCCACGAACATTTCACGAGTATTTGACAATTGCTTACTTTTGTATAAATTTAACTACTCGTGAACGTACGGTTGGGAATCCTTCTGAGATAGAGGGCCAGACTGTTATTGAGTTTGAAGTTTATTGAATCTATTGAGTCTTACTTACAATGAACACCGCCTGCAAATAGCGAGCTAATCTAGGCAGGCGGTGTTAAGGACATACAAACATGAATTACTAACTGAAGGCGTTAAAAAAAAGTCGATTTTGAATACATTATTTGTCAAAGAGGGGAAAAAAAAGTGATAAAAAGTGAAGAAAAATAATCTAAATTATGATTGAATTGTAATTAAGATGCCTTTTTTATTTCAGAAATAAGAGTGCTAGTGTCAGCATAACTGTCCAGAGTTTCTAAAGTTACAAATAGTAATGCTTGAATTTTCTTTTTGAATATGTGTTTTGGTAGACTTCGATAGCTTTCGGGAATGCTGTTCCAAATTTTAGCCCCAACGATGGAAAAGGAGTTTTTTATGGTGATTGAGCCTAGAATGATTAATGTAGTAGTTACCAGAAGATGCTGAGCGGGTATTATACTGATGTATGTCTTGAGTAAAGGTAAAAAGATTGCAGATATTTTGAGGTGCAGAGTTAGTGGTTATATCAAGCATTAACATTGATGAAAGTTTGAAGTAGAGCATTGTGATTGGTAGGATGTTAGATTGAGCGAAATATGGAATCGCATGCGTTCTGAAAGGCAAAAAATAGATCAAGCGAACAACTCTCTTTTGGAGTATAAGAATTCTATCTAAGTGGGATTTGGAAGCTTGGCCCCAGGCAATGAGGCCGTAAGATATATAAGGAGAAATTAGAGAATTGTAAATACTTAGAAGTGTTTTTAAAGGAACAAAATGTCTTAGTCTCGAAATAATTCCAATATTTCAACATCAAGAATTTGCGAACGGGACTTTGGGCGTGATGCCCAACGAGTTTGCCTTTGAATTCTAAAGGTCTCTGAAGAGTCTCTTGGCAGAGACGAAACGCCGCGTCAGACTAGCCACGAACATTTCACAAGTATTTGGAACGAACCTTGCCATTTGAATTCACACCGGAATAACCGGTTTTTCCATGCAAATGGTAAGCGCTCCAAAATACACAGAACTTAGTCATTTCTCGTTGTTGCTGCGCCGAGGACGGCAAAGAAATAGACAAAGATTTATAACGCACGTGCTCAGCCACTCATTAAAGCGTTTGTTTGGTTGGGTTGTGGTTGCCTTTGCCGTCGTGGTTTGCTTAAATTCTTTATTATAACTCCCTATTTCCTATCACAAGTCTTGTTCAAGATTTTTCTTTCTTCTTTTTCTTCCACCGCGAGGTATGAATATTGTTCTTTGAGGTTCTTGTCAAAACTTCGTTTGAATTTTTGTTCGTAGCCTGTTATCACTGATCAAAACGTTTCGTGAAAACGCGACCGCGGAGACAACTGGTCTGCCCCTTTGTTCAAAATATCTTGAGAGCGGCCACTCGAAAAGTCGGCTTTGATAATAAAGTACGAACCACTTTATCACATTTATGAATATAACATCAAACTGACTCAGCTTCTTGTCCAGATGGAGGCGGCAGATAACACTGAGCCGGCGGAATCAGGAGGCCACTAAGGGCCTGTTTACATGGATGTGGGGCACCCCAGGTAGGTGAGGTAAGCCGCATAGCCGTGGTCGAAAAATAGCCCGCGTTTACATGCAAACTTACAACCCCAGGGTCCCGAGGTGAAGTATCTAGAACCCTTGTTGCGTGGTCGCTAAGCACGTAAACAGAGAAAATAGCGGGCGAACGACGCATTTTGGCGGTCAGTGTTCTTTTCCTCTCACTAGCTGCTCTCTCTGTAACTTTTCATTGCTGTGTCTCTTTTTGTCATTTTTTTAGCCTGCAGTACAGGCGTTTTCTGTGTGTTCACGAGTTATCAGTATTAGTTCGTGATCGAGTAGTTTTGGTATCATTTTGTCTCAGGAAAAGTGAGCGGGGAAGGGGTGGGGGAAAAGAAGGAAATATTTTTCCTTCCCCTTCCCCTCCCCCGTTACTCCTTTTTTAGCCTCACCCATACTCCCTAGGACCCCTTTTCGTCTCTTGCGAGTTTTAATCCAAGATGGCGCTCGCCTTATCATTGCAGGCTATCATTTTTATTGATTTTTTATAACTTGGCGCGCTTGCAAATGTAACATGGACTCGACCCCGGCTAGGCGGGTTACCCCACCTTGAGACGTTTACATGGCAAAATGCGACCCCGGCTGACAGGGTTACCCTACCTGGCAGACCGGGCATTCCGCCTAGGAGGGTTACCTCACCTACATGGAGAGGCGGGTCACCTCACCGCCCTA
>OZ026600.1:3413664-3513664 GCA_964020085.1 Micromussa lordhowensis | reverse complement strand
ATTTTTCAAAACAACGCGAAATCTAACGAATACCAAGGAATGGTTATCGAAAGGATTAGTAACGCGAATTATTTAATTCAACTTTAAAGCTTTAAAGTTTTCACGACAACCATTGTCTCGCTTAACATTCCTGAGACTGTTTTATTTACAGACTGCGTTAAGCGGCTTAAAAAATGATTGGTGTTTTCACGAGTAATTATAAAATTATTTCATTTAGGTAATTTCGTGAATAAATAAGTTCGGCGGGAGATCCAAACCAATCTTCCTCTTATAATTAGTGTTTTTATGCGCTTAGTTTGCGTCCGACGAAGAAATTGATTTCAGTAAAGGCTTGCACTTAGAGGTTGGGAAAAAATAACAGAGGCGTATTTTCATTATTCCTAGAGAAAAATATGTCGTAGAAGGAAAATTGCTTGCGTGGTTGAAAGGTTGAGACCAGGCTTTTACATGCAATAAAACCAGTACGCAGATAACAGCTGACGCAAACGTTTCCGTAACTTGAGGCAAACCTTCCAGTTTGTCTGCAATTTGATTAATATTGGTTCGATGAGACAAACATGAGATGCGCGATTCGATTCCAGCGGAGAAGCGCGTTTCCGATTTGACAGCCTTGTCTGATGAATAGCCGCAAGGAACTCCTCATTGGCCGAAACTTATTGCTACCTGGATTTAATGAGAATTCCATTGAAGTTTTCCGACTCGCTTAACTTTAAGTCCCTCAGCGAATCGGATTAAATTTAACTGTGGGGTGCCAATTGACCGTGTCACGTTTCTGACGTTTCTGGCTGACGTGCTCCGTTAGAGTTCCATTGCAGGCATTAGATTCATTCTGTAGATATCCTCAGCCTGGAAAGAGGTGAAAAATTCGACCAGTGATGTCCTGTTCGCAGTTTTTAAACACGGTGGAAGTTATTTTGTGTTTGGTTAGCCTGTGTCCCGTTTTAACACAAAGCACTCCAGGATATGGTATGTTTACTCTTAAATGCATTAATTGTTTCTTCAACTACGGATAACTCGATTTGTCAGTTTTCATCAAGATAAAGATATGATATATTTTTTCTGCCATCGACTCTATCGTGAATTTTATATATACATAGCCGTTTTTGCTTGATCTAGGACAACCAGCGATCCGCCATCAATCTATTCTATGTAGCAAATGTTTCTCGACCTAAACTATTGCGTTCGTTTTTAAAACATATCACTTACTGAGCGCAAGGTTAATTGTGGACAAATTGTAGTATTTAGATCGGCGTAAATGGGTAACGAGATACCGTCAAAGGTCGTAAGTGGGCAGATGTTACACAGTTTAATGGCGGTTAACAGCCTGTTATTTCTGTTCTGTGTATATTGTCTACCCTAGCGCCAGCCGCGATCGCGGTTGTATCTAGAGAACAGACGATTGGTATAGTTGTCACGTAAATTCGTTTGTTTTAAGAACTCAATTTTACTGTGTGATGAAATTTACGTTGTTAAGTTTGGTCTTCTCTCGTCAGTCCATGCTCGTTTTGGTTCTATTCTGAGCAGAACTTTCTTTAGCCCTGGTCATCAATCAATCAATTCGCGCAAAACGCATATTATTCTTGTCCAGTAGCGATGCAATTCGTTTTAAAACATTCATCGCTGTTGCGACTTTTCTCTACAATTATTAAAGGTAGACAAAAGCTGAAAGATTGTTTTGTTTTGACAACAGGAGACTGCGAGCAGTCAGATATTATTCCTAAAATCCTCTACGCGATTGGAAAAATAAGGAAGAATTAGGGAAAGAAATGAGAGGAAAATGAGCGTGCACATCTCGCCACTCGATCGTTCTTTTCGCGTCGCACGCTAGTTAAAAGAAAGAAATCGCTCTCAGTCTGTGTTGGCAGTTGCCTTTCAGCGTTACCATGTCGTATTTGATATCATGTCCGGTGTTGACAAAGGGCCAAATTAAAGTAGACCCTGATAATACGCACACCCTCTTAAGAAAAGTCTGCTAAGATTCTACTAAGAAAACATAGTTTGGCTTTTTGAGGTTCCGGCATCACAAATTCAATATATGTTCCAGAGAAAACAGTTCGAATTTCCGAATCTCGAGGACTAAATATTGCGTACAATGACATACTGTACAAAGTGATTGACGTAATGAAATAATTTTCAACAGCAGGACCGTTAAATTATTTGTCACGAGCTCTTATTTACTCACTAAACTGATAAATCAATTAATGAAAACCAGCCAAACATCCGGGACCTTCCCAGAAAGATTTACTCGTTTTAACAGTGTACGATTAAAAAAACACTAGTTCAGTAAAACAATTCATCAAATAATATCCATGGATATTAAATATATTTGATAAGACAAAGCGAACTTTGTTATAGCCATCGTGCGTGCGTCCACCCTCTTCAGTTTCCTTTGCGTGTGAAACAATGGCTTTTTAGATGGTCTGCACGCTAACCTGCGAAGAAGGGTCATTCAGGAAGTGGGGGGCCTGGTACGCTTCACGAACGGAAAAAAGAGCGAATCACGGATCACGGATATCAAAATTTCATTTTCATCACGAAAATATGCAAGTAAGGTAATCTTTTTAATAACCTGCTCTTACGCTAGAGAGACTGTTTGAAGAAAGCAAAATCGTGAAAGGTTAAGTAAAGGCTCCATATTGCAAATCGCATACCTAAATCACTCTCACTCTCTGGATGGGATGTCTTATGTTACAGTATTACTGATGGGCGAAAGTGTAGACTGCGAGCAGGCTCACCTTTGAGTCACGCGCGTGAGCGGAGAGCTAAGCGATCCGGTGGGAAGGAGTCCTGACAAGCCCCTCACTTTTTTGAGTCCGGCTACAAGCTCTGTGTGACCGCAATGACTTAACATTAAAGAGCCACTATAATACCCATTTTTTTTTTACATTTTCGTACACGATATCTAGATATCCTGCCAAGTTTCAATCTATTGCGAACATTAGAACTCGCGGTTTTTGGACCTTTATTTCCGAGAATTTACAGCCGCCATTAATTTCCCTTGTTCCAAGTCTTGGTGAGAATTGGAGAAAAATGACGTCATTTTCTCAAAAATACCACACGGGTTGAAATTATAATAACAATTAGCACAGCAATTCGCATAAAGAATAACAAAAACTTTGGCTCATATATTCGTGCAATTTTCGACGTTAGTTGTTATTATAATTTCAACCCGTGTGGTATTTTTGAGAAAATGACGTCATTTTCTCCAATTCAGTCTCAACCAAGACTTGGAACAAGGGAAATTAATGGCGGCCGTAAATTCTCGGAAATAAAGGTCCAAAAACCGCGAGTTCTACTGTTCGTAATAGATTGAAATTTGGCAAGATATCTAGGAAAGACCTATTGTGTTCGAAAATGTAAAGAACTGGATATCGAAAATTTCATCATAGAGGCACTTTAAACTTGATTCGAAGTCCAATCTGTATGACAGCAGGTCTTACAAAAAGTAAGTCTTCTTTTCATTTGGCTTGTCACACGAGAAAGGTTTGCGTAGCTATGAGTACACACAACCCCTCAACTCACATCCCCCGTCAAAAAATGTAGCATTAGGTCTTGTGCAGCTTGCAGATTGGGAAAGCAGCGTGCAGATTGGGAAATAGAGATAGATGGATGGTGTGGATGTGCTCATAGTAAGATGATAACGATGAAGATAACGTGATAACAGTCATGATAGAGCGGTTTTATTTTGAGTGTCGAAAAGTAATTGGTTTTGCATCAACTACGCTACGCGATTAGCTTAAAAATCTCGCACCACTCTTTCATCCAATCAGAAGTAAAAGCAAAACCAGTCGCGGCTCGCTCGCGCACCTCTTCGCGCGCTTTACGTCCACTGCGTGTAATTATAATAATTTTAATAATTATACTTATAAAGCGTAGATTAGCATAAAATCTGCGCTGAATACAGATTATATAAAATATGGGAGCAATAATTAAAGGAAAGCTTTCCTATAAAAATATGTCTTTAAGTGTTCTTTAAAAGTAGCCAATGATGTGATATGCCTAATACTAGATGGTAAAGAGTTCCATTCTACTGGCGCGGCATATGAGAAAGTCCTACCACCAAGAGTAGGTCGAAATGAAGCCGGTGGAGGAACTAATAAAAGCTTATTATTAGACCTAAGATTATAACAAGACTGCTTTCTGATAGAGATTAAGTCAGATAAGTAACTAGGCGCAAGACCGTGAATAGCCCTAAAAACGAAGATAAGTATCTTAAATCGTATTCTAAATCTTACTGGTAGCCAGTGGAGATCAGCAAGGGCAGGAGTAATATGCGAAAAACGCGTAGTCAGAGACACTAATCGAGCCGCAGCATTCTGTAGGCGTTGCAGTTTAGCAAGAGTTCTGATTGGTTCCCTGGATTGTCTATGTTCCTTGTGATTGGTCACAGTGATTACTTTGGTTCTGGCTTTACGACACTCAATTGAGATCCGCTCTAACCTGATAACGGTACACTTATTTTTATTCCTTATCTGTTTGACAACAGTTTTTGAACACAACAACAACGTGTACAAGTTCGTATTACCTGATGACGACAAACGCACGTGGTACGGGGCTGAGACACTTTGTAAAACACAAGAAAATGGGCATTTGACTAGCCTGGTTACTAACAACGAAATCGCATGGGCAGACAGTATAATAAAAAACATCGTGCGAGATCCGAGGTCAAAGATCAAACTGTGGATTGGAGGGAGCGACCGTAGACTCAATGATGCGTGGGATTTTGTCGATGGACAACCCCTCCGGTATAATGTTGTTCCCTGGGCACCCGGTCAACCGAGAAGGCCCCTACAACAAGCGCATTACGAGTTTTGTGTCTATCTGGAATTTAGGGGTGACCGCTCGACATGGTACGTGGAGGATTGTTTTGAGGCACATGGCTATATCTGTAAGTCAGAGGGTAGGTTGAATATCTTTTACTGTAAATCTACACGGAAAGATCTAATCGTTCCTCTTCGGCTGATATTACTTACTATTGGCGGGTCCAAACCTAGCTCTTTATAAGGTCGGGACCGCCAAATTTGTCCAACCATTCGGACCTTAAATTAAGGCCGAGTCACTCGTCGGGCCTAAACATTTCTTGCTCTTGCGCCCTCGTAGGCCCTCTTAGGCCCTCTTAGGGCGTTTTAGCGCTTTTATTAATAAGAGGGGTCCTGGGTACCATAAGGCCAAGTCTCTAAATCTGCCACTGCTTATCTCGTCCACTATTAAACTAGTAATTGTTTAATATCTATGTAGTTGTGTCTTTGCAGAACTTCCTCCAAGACTAACAGAGAAAAAAAGGTTCGGATACAGTAAGTCTTGTCTGATGTTTGTTAAGTTTGGCTTAATATTCAGAAGCACTGCTTGGCGTTTTGTGAACAAAGATGATTTTGGGAATTTACTCCTTACATTTTTAAATCAGCCCGATTTCGATACCGTAAGGGTAAAATATGGGGATTTATACCATGCCATAGAAAATACAGTTAATCAGAACACAGGAAGCCGTTGTATATATTACATCCAGCCTTCCCATCATGCGCCGCGTGTATGTTGCCTTGACTGTGTTGGCCACTGTATTTTCTATGGCATGATATAAAAAAGTTATGCAACGCCCTCTCGTGGTATACCATGGAATATCCCACTTGTCACTTGTAGTTTCTTGGCGTACACACTCGCCTAATAGGTCACGTGTACACTGAGAACATGGAAGTGAGTCATGGGATATATAACAATTATTCCATGAGCCCGAGTTGGATATGAAGTGATAAAATAACCAACGAGCGCGGAGCGCGAGTTGGTTATAATCACTTCATATCCAACAAGGGCGAATGGAATAATTGTTTTAGTAAATTCTCAAACCGATTTTTATTTCGGCCATTATAGAGGGCTGAATTTGAAAACTTCGTGCGGAATATTTTTGAATTGGCGCATTATTTTCCATATGACGTAAAACTCCGACTATTGGCTCATAGTCGGAGTTTTTAGCCAATCAAAAAGCTAGAAATGCAATAGTCGGAGCTGAGAATTTACTAATCCATGGTATACGACTCGAATGCACGGGAAAATGGGTGCCCCATTTACAAGCTCGCCGAGACTGGTCACTCTAACCTACCTGACCTTACCCTAAAAAAACTAACTCAAAATCTTACTCAGTGAAGCTCTGTCAGTGGACATGTCAAAACGCACGGTGGTATGTATTTCACCGCAAAAGCACTTGCCATTTCAAATTGTCTGAAGATTGAACTTACTCTCTGAAGTGCTTGTGAATGATTATTTATCACTGCAGCCATATCCATCTAAGAAGATAGAGGCCTCTAGCTAGATAGTAAGGACAGTTTCCAATACTACCAATGTTTAACAAGTGATGTTACATTTATGGTATCACACAAATGCCCAATCATTGCTAAACAAGCTGCGGTCATCCTTTTTATATAACAGGTTACCATAGCAACAATACAACCTGTTAACACACCCTTTATTTTAGCTTTATGCGCTTATAACTCAAAAACGAGCACGATGACCCCCAGTTTGTATTATCGAATTGTGATAAGCATGATAAGATGAAACTTTTTCCAGGGTTTAAAGAAGTGCTGTGGAGAGGTTCATAGCCACCTTAAATTTGGGAAAATCGCTTGCAGTTTGTTAAGAGAGTTTAGACTAAAAAGCAATTCTTTCGCACGCTTTTGTTTCTAAATTTCAGGCTGGCATTGGGGAAATTACATTTACAAGTTTATTCCTTTACCGTGGAGTGGCTTGAGCTGGACTGAGGCCGAGCGATACTGCAAGGAAATGGAAAGAGGACATCTGCTTAGTATCCGAACTCTAAAAGAGAGCCGATGGGTAACCAGCAGAATCCGACAAATTCGTCGGGTGCTCGGCTTCTCGAAGTTTTGGATCGGAGCCTCGGATTTTGGCCATCAGGGAGTCTACGAGTGGACAGACAAGAACAGCCCGGTGACTTACACAAGGTCAGATACTGAGTACTTTGCAAATGTCATTGTGCTTAAAAATGGTAGACAGAGAAGGAGTGAACGAACAATTGAACAACAAACGATCGAACGAAGGATAGATCGGACGATCGAACGAACGATTGAACATACGAACGAACGAGCCAACGAACGAACAAGCGAACGAACGATCGAACAACAGCGAACGAACGAACGATTGAACGAAGGATTGATCGGACGATCGAACAAGCGAACGAACGATTGAACATACGAACGAACGAGCCGACGAACGACTGATCGAACGAACGAACAAGCGAACGAACGATCGAACAACAACGAACGAACGAGCGATTGAACGAAGGGTTGATCGGACGATCGAGCGAGCGAACGAACGAACGAGCCAACGAACGGCTGATCGAACGAACGAACAAGCGAACGAACGATCGAACAACAACGAACGAACGAGCGATCGAACGAAGGATAGATCGGACGATCGAACGAACGATTGAACATACGAACGAACGAGCCAACGAACGAACAAGCGAACGAACGATCGAACGAAGGATAGATCGGACGATCGAACGAACGATTGAACATACGAACGAACGAGCCAACGAACGAACAAGCGAACGAACGATCGAACAACAGCGAACGAACGAACGATTGAACGAAGGATTGATCGGACGATCGAACAAGCGAACGAACGATTGAACATACGAACGAACGAGCCGACGAACGACTGATCGAACGAACGAACAAGCGAACGAACGATCGAACAACAACGAACGAACGAGCGATTGAACGAAGGGTTGATCGGACGATCGAGCGAGCGAACGAACGAACGAGCCAACGAACGGCTGATCGAACGAACGAACAAGCGAACGAACGATCGAACAACAACGAACGAACGAGCGATCGAACGAAGGATAGATCGGACGATCGAACGAACGATTGAACATACGAACGAACGAGCCAACGAACGAACAAGCGAACGAACGATCGAACGAAGGATAGATCGGACGATCGAACGAACGATTGAACATACGAACGAACGAGCCAACGAACGAACAAGCGAACGAACGATCGAACAACAGCGAACGAACGAACGATTGAACGAAGGATTGATCGGACGATCGAACAAGCGAACGAACGATTGAACATACGAACGAACGAGCCGACGAACGACTGATCGAACGAACGAACAAGCGAACGAACGATCGAACAACAACGAACGAACGAGCGATTGAACGAAGGGTTGATCGGACGATCGAGCGAGCGAGCGAACGAACGAACGAGCCAACGAACGGCTGATCGAACGAACGAACAAGCGAACGAACGATCGAACAACAACGAACGAACGAGCGATCGAACGAAGGATAGATCGGACGATCGAACGAACGATTGAACATACGAACGAACGAGCCAACGAACGAACAAGCGAACGAACGATCGAACAACAGCGAACGAACGAACGATTGAACGAAGGATTGATCGGACGATCGAACAAGCGAACGAACGATTGAACATACGAACGAACGAGCCGACGAACGACTGATCGAACGAACGAACGAACAAGCGAACGAACGATCGAACAACAACGAACGAACGAGCGATTGAACGAAGGATTGATCGGACGATCGAACAAGCGAACGAATGATTGAACATACGAACGAACGAGCCGACGAACGACTGATCGAACGAACGAACAAGCGAACGAACGATCGAACAACAACGAACGAACGAGCGATTGAACGAAGGGTTGATCGGACGATCGAGCGAGCGAACTAACGATTGAACAACGAACGAACGAGCCAACGAACGGCTGATCGAACGAACGAACAAGCGAACGAACGATCGAACGTAAACGTGAACGTGAACTTGAACGTTTATTGACAACTTCCCCAAAGGCGCTTTTCAGCGTCAATTACAAAGAAATAAAAACATATACAAGTTATTAAATTACAATTGCAAATTATTAAACTATCGTTCTTCCCCCTTAAATTTATCTAAAAGTACCCCTCTAAGCTTATTCCTAAAACTATTGACATCAATGCAGAACTTAATATTATTATTTAAATTATTCCAGATGTTCACTTTCCTGTAGTGAAAAGTCTTCTGCCCAGTAGCAGATCTAAATAAAGGAATATTTAGCATCTGCGAATTTCTGAACAACAACGAACGAACGAGCGATTGAACGGATGATCGAATAGCCTGCGACTAGGCTCGTGTTGGAGCACAAGCGCGCGCGCGAGCGCAAAATCGAGCGGCGAAGCCGCTAGACGAGAAAGTGGCGCCTCTTCACCAGACTCCTTCCAGCCGGATCGCTTTGCTTCCCACTCGCGAGCGTGACTCAAAGGTGAGCCAGCTCGCAGGCTACTGATCGAACAATCAAACAAACGATTGAATAACGAACGAACGAACGAGCGATTGCACCGACGAACGAACGAGCAAACGAACGCGTAACGAACGAACGAACAATTGAACGAAGGAGTGATTGAACGAACAAAAGAAGGAAGCAGGGTATGACGGATGGATGGAACTAGAAAGGAGGAAAGAAAGAAGCTAAGAAACCAAATGCCAGGGGCATTGGAAGGGGACATCCCTTAGGTAATTTTCATTTCATTCCGTAGGTGGGCGCCCGGCGAACCTTCATTTTTCGCTAAAAATCGCAAGGAGGATTGTGTAGCCATTCGTGCTGACCCTGACTGGGGCAAATGGAGTGACGAAAGTTGTGTGATGGAAACACCTTTCGCTTGTAAAACAAGACGTAAGTACGAAATGTCAGGCGCTAATAATCAACTTGAAAATATAAAAAACTTGTGCCACTGGCTATCATAGAGTAGTAACTGGGAATGACAGAATTTATTTATTGAAGACGTTTACTGTGTTAATTTTCTTTATTCTTGTGGCCAGTTTATTTGATAAGGAGGAGAAACAAGAAGCTGATAATATTTGTGTGATCAATAACTCAAATTTTAGATGAAAGCTGTGCGTACCCAAATGTTCTGATAGTCATGGAAAGCACTGTGCTAGTTTTTGTTTTTATCTCAGTTTTTTGTTCGAATGGTTTCTAGGATCTCCTCTCGAGATTCTCTTGGGAAATAGAGAAGAAAATTTGCGTTTCAAAATTGTTTGGGCTTGTATATAGAAATGATTTTGGGTCTAAGCATTTTAGTGTGTCAGTACAAGAACCGTGAAAGCATTGTAAACTATCTGATCATGACGTTATGCTCAGCGACTTATTTGCTCTGAAGTTTCAGGCAGTTAGCCTATTGTTGGACTAAATAGATAACGCTAGAAACGTTAGATTTTCAAATAGTTCATTTACGACATTTACATTTTATCGATTCTTCAACATGCTAAACAGAGGATATTACGTACATGCCCACGCGTAGATACGAAAACATATTTCACGAGTAAGCGTAGCGAACGAGTGCAATATTTTGCAACGCGAGAAGTGAAATTTGGCATCCCCAAGAGATCATGTGATGTTCTTTTTATTAATATACCAAAACCATTTCACTTTTTGCTGCAAAAGGTGCGATTTATAATGGTAATTGAACTGAGTGGAGTTCAATTTGGTCTGAAATCATACGCGTGATTTCAAAATCGAACGAGCACGTAGCGCGAGTTCGATTTGAAATCACAAGTATGATTTCAGACCAAAATTGCACGACCCGAAGTTCAATTACCACTTTATTAGATCCATTTTTAAATCGCACAATTTAATAGCCTAAATACAGGAACAAGATTTTGGTCAATATTTATTGAACCAAGTTGCCAAACAATGGCTTTTTTGTCTTTCATTTTCCTGCGATGTGATTGGTGAGTTTAAAAAAGCCTTAAAATCTGATTGGTTGTTTTGTTTTACTGTCCCATTCTCATTGGCTGAGAAAAAGATGTGATTTAGAGCAAAAGATAGTGCGATTCGTGAATAAATCGCACCGCTGAGAACCAATCACATTACAAGAATAACCAGTGATTTCAAAATGGATTTAATAAATTATATAATCATGTGATCTTTTCCGCGTGAAGATAAAATGTTATTCTCACGTTTGAAAATACACCTAATTGCAATAACGTTGTCATTTTAAAAGGAAAAATGAAAAAGTCAAATAGGAATTAATGAGCTTAATCATCATAGCTGTAGGCATTTACAAGAAACTCGCAAGTTTCTATCTGTACACAGATTAAATGTGTTATAAGATAAATTGACTTAATAAGCGTATTGGTGGCGTTTTGAGGCTGTTTCTTTGGGCGAATTTCAATCCTATCTTTGTAATGCCTAAAATTCCTATTATCCTTTTTTCATTTTCTCTTCTCTATGACAACTCTACTGCAATTAGGTGTACCTTGTTTTCGTGCGAAAGATCACCTGGCATTTAATTAGTGATTATAATAATAACAGTTCCTTTTCAAACGGATCGTTCTCCTTTTCCTTTTTATTATCCTGTTCCAGTTTGTCTAGGAAAAACAGATTTAGCATTCATAATAGATTCGTCTGGATCGCTCGGAGAAAGCAACTTCCAAGAAGCCAAGAACTTTATGTGGACCGTGATCAGGAACTTTGAAATCACGAATAACGACATTCGTGTTGGTGTCATTCGCTATTCCACGCGAGCCAGCGTGATTTTCGACTTTCAGTTCAGCGCTGACAACAACATTCTCCTCCTGAAAGAGACCATTGACAACATCCCATT
Organism: Micromussa lordhowensis; assembly: GCA_964020085.1. Taxonomy (NCBI): domain Eukaryota; kingdom Metazoa; phylum Cnidaria; class Anthozoa; order Scleractinia; family Lobophylliidae; genus Micromussa; species Micromussa lordhowensis. The sequence goes on along the minus strand of OZ026600.1, from coordinate 3,502,035 downwards.
CACAGAAGGGGAAACGAAAACCGAGCTAGCCTTGCAGCTGGCCATAACCGATCTTTTCTCAGCCAAGGGAGGCTCGAGGCCCGACGTTCCCAAGATTCTCGTTGTAATGACCTTTGGAAAATCAGACAATGCTCTGGGTGTGGCTCGCGCGTCTATGGCGTTGAAAGATAGTCATGTGACCGTTTTGTCGGTGGGAATCGGCGAAGAGGTGGACATGGAGGAGTTGATGTTAATGGCATCAACCGCTGAAGATGTGATTACTGTGAGGTCTTTCAGTGCGCTAAAGAAGCAAGTTGCAAGAATCAGGGATAGAGTTTGCGACGGTGAGTGAAAGCATTGCGTTACACGTTGCGTTACATTATAACTTAAAACTCCGATAAGAAATAACCCTCTGAAAGTAATGCCTTTCTTAACGCCCAGCTCTCCGTAGGTAGCGGTGTCCTATGGAGTAACTTATTTCTCGTTTCTCGACAATGGGGCAAAGTATTCCTAGTTTATGTTGCACGTGGAATTTAGGCCCAAAAAGAACTGAGAACAACTGAGTAAAGAATATAAGCAGGCAATCGAACATTCTCGCTGAAATTACGTTACTAGAATAGGAAAGTGATACGCACGTATTTTCATTTTAAACTCGTTTCCCCCCAGGGGAGGGGGTGGGGGTGGAGGCAGGGGTAGAAAAGAGATTCGATGTTTCTTCGATGGATCAGCCACTTATACAGTCCACCTTTCCAAAACTGGAGTAGTGCTCCACCCCTGCCTTCTTCGGCCGAATTCAAGAATAAGAAAAAGATGTAAAAACTGGAAAAAAGACTCTCGTTAGTTTTGGGACTCGACGATATTACGTTAAATTTGGTCTCGTCTTGGCTACAGCAATGACATAGGAAAAAAGTTCGAGAAAAAAGTGAACGTAAAATCAGCGACTCTTTGATCTGTTCGCGCTCTTTTAATGTCTGGTTCTGTTTTCTATTTTCCTCTTTGTATAATCAACTAAATCTTCGTAAGAGAAGAAAATAATTGAAATTATTGTCTTTGCCCCTTGGAAAACGTTCCCAATCAATGTGATTTCATTTTTTTCAGAAATGGCCGAGAATCAAAACAGGGACGAACATGACGAACATGCAGAGCAGGGAAACGAGGAATATTAACAATGGAGAAAAATAATAACTATAAAAATTTGTTTTAAATAAAAATATACTAGAGAATCTCCTGTATAAAAGTAACACGTGAATTGTTTTCAGTGCTGTTTGTCATGCAGTCCAACCTCCACAAACGGCTAGATCTCTACAACGGCCATTTTTTTGTTCTGGTGGGCATTCAATACATTCGCTTATATTTTAACCTCTCTACAACGGCCACCCCTCCACAACGGCAACAGCCACTTAAACACGACGTCCCAGCTGCAAAAATACCCTCTCTACAACGAATTCTTTCCTGGGTCCAGGCGTACAGTCCATAGATTAACTCATATTTTAACGACTGTCTCGACAACTACCAGTTAATCAATGACTGACGGTGTATACAAAAACCCATTTTTTACTGTAAAAGATCACAGAACTTGATCCGTAACTCACTTCGTTTCTTCGCTTTCTGTTTTATAGATATATTTTGATTGTGCTGCATATTTACATGCTACAATAAGCATTTTAAAAGATAAAGATGTTGCCCTCCCGGAAAAGTGGCTACTTGTTAGCGCGCTGGAGTCTTGATCGATTCGTCCGGATTCACACCCTGACCGGCGACATTGACGCTCACAGTGCCTCGCCCCACCCAGGTGGATAAATGGGTGTACCGGTGAATTTAATGCTGGGGGGAGGGGGGAGTAGCTCTGCGGTGGACTAGCATTCCGTGGCTTCATGTTACCGAAAATGCAGACTTTGACATAACGCCTTTTTGCAAATGAACCCTTCTTCGGAGACACAAAAGAGAGAGAACTGGGCATAGTTGTAATATACAGGACGCTTTCTGTTCAACTAGAAATTCCTGAACTTTTGAAACGGAGGCAATTGGCAAGGAAATTTCCTTGGAAAGTTTTATTAAAATCCGAAAATTGACATATTTCCGAATTGTGAACCATTCAACCGAAATTTCCGGAAATTCTGAGAGGAAAATCACATGGAAAGGAATTCTCGGTTAGAAATTTTGGAAAATTTGGCTATACAATACGAGGTTGTCATTACGTTAGTGCATAAACGCAACCTTTAGATAAATTTATTGCCGACAACACAAACGGAAAGAAAAGAAACTTAATCATGTGGCTTTCCTTGTACTTTATGGGCTGCGCACAGTATTGTGGTAAAATGTACAGCCGCCACCTTTTTTTTCAACGGAGGATTAGAATATGTAATTTCTGACGTTTGAGGGACGAATTAGTCGGAAATTATTTTTCTGACGGCACGTTGGAGAGACTCGCGGTGCATCTCGGGTTGTTTAAGGATTATTTAAGGTTTTTGGCGGGAGATCTAAGTCATTCTAGGTCGGTCAGTCGGAGTGTTCGCCCGCTTTATTTTATTTTTTTTAGGATTACTTTTCTATTTGATCTATTCGTGTAAATTAACTGTAGAATGCCCTTTCCTCGGGGCATCGTACTGCTGCATTAGATGAGGAATACGTTTCCACATATTTTTTGGCCACATCTAAAGGGTGTTTTTTTAGTGGTTTTTCGTATCTGGCGTAGTACAGTTTCTGAATTCTTGGAATTTTCAGCTAATTTTGAGAGGTAAACATATGAATAATTAATAGATATTAGAGGATACATTGAATCGCACGGCCCATGGCTGACTGACTCATTCTCAATAAACTTTTCACATTGAATGTCTCGTGTGATTGTAGTCAGAATCTATATTTACAATGAAACGAACTCATTCTTACATCAAAATGCGACATAGAGTATCTCGATACCCCACATATTTATAATACATTGCTCATCGTCACAACTTCTTTTCATGCCCGCGTATTCTGTTAAGACCACACAATTACAATCTAAGTCTGCTTTTCTAAACAATTGCCATCGATTGCCAACGCCCTCCAAATCTTGGAATTTTGAGGTTTGATCTTAAAGCAAAGGTGAAAATCTCCAGTGCACCAGTTCAATTCTTTCAAATAATCTCTTAATTATCAAGTTTAAAATGGGTTATTCTTTTAAGCCAAGAAATTGGTTGACGCAAGCTGGGCTCAATAAACAAACTCGCGCTTTAATAGCCTAAGTAAATAGATTTTGCCCTGTGTAGTAAGTAAGCGATGTTCCCCACGAGAGCTCTGTTTGGTGAAGAAACATATTCGAAGACAAGTTCAACTTTTTGCTTACTCTAAAAATGCACAAAATGTCTTTAAAGTTAAAATCTCTTCAGTTCATGAATTCTCGATCAATACCCTTATTTCTAAAGTTTTTCTTTCAAAGCTAAGGAAAAATAGGGGCTCTCCCAGAGAGGGAAGAATCATTTAATTCGTACCGCTCAAAAGCACAGTGTAGATTATTTCTAGGAAACTCTAACCATTTCAATTTTTAATTGTTTATAAGTTTACTCCAGCGACTTGCCACATTCGCTGCAAAACTTGTCTCCGGCTTTGCTGGAGAACCCACAATGCCCACAGAACTTAGAACCAGTCTGCGGCGGTCCACTCCTCTGCGGAGCGGAATTGAGCGGCAGAAGAGCCGAGGAACCAGGCCTGTTGAAGAAATACCCTGCTACCACTGGAAACTGGAATCTATCTGCCATTGAGGGGCTAAGTTCTGGCGGGCTGCATGAATGGATAGGCTGAAACGCGCTAGGTGTACCTGGGCTTTTGTCACAAGGACTTTTCAGCGACTGCGCTTGCGCGGGTAGAGGTCCCGGATAAACATATGGTGGAGACTTTGCAATGGGAGAGAACGCTGACTTTGTGCTTCCATCGCAGGATATAAGCGGGCTTGATCCATACCCTCTAAGAGGGATTGGTAAAGGAAATGGTCTCGGGTTGTTCTCGGGGAGAAGCGACTCAATAGCTTTGACTACGTCTTCTTCACAAGCGCCAAGAATCAGCTCTAGGATAGCTTTACTCTGATGAGGGAAGATTCGCTGGAGTAGTTCTAAAGAGGATTTGAATGTCTCCGTCTCTTTCCTGTGGGGGGAGAGGCGTGGCACTTTTGCCTGCACATACTCAGGGGCCTTCTCTTCGTCGCTAGATGATCTCTTGCGGTTTTCTTCAGCATCTGAAAATCGCTCCTCTTCAAAGCTGACAGGGCTAACTGGCTCTTCTTTTATTTTGACTTCGTAGGCGTCGTTGGATTTGGGCTGAATTGGCCTCGGTGGTTCTTTTGTTGCTTCTTTTTCGGCTTCTGAATGAAACAAGATGAGAATGACAGAGATTAAGGCACAGTGAGCAGAGTTGATTTTCGCGGGTTTAGTCTCAGAGCTTGGTCAATTATAATATCAACTCAGGCGTGAAACAAAAAAAAATAACCAAGATAATATTGTGTTATTCAGAACATGTTAATGCAGGCAAAGAATAGAACAGACAATTTTCAATCACTACGAAAAGAGAAACGATATTATCATGACAATAGAATGCGTTTCTTGCCATGCAGAACTGACATTAAAAAAAATTATAAAGCGTAAGCAATTTTCTTTCTTTTTCAATCAAACGAGCTGGCAATTTTGGAACCAGCCTTGTTTGATAGACTCGCTTGTGCTATGTTTTTTTTTTTTCAAAATTAATTTTAGCCTCCTTTGTGAGGGCGGGGATCTGTTAGTGACTATTACCAACGAAGAAAACAATTTCCATTTGGTTGAAATCGAATGACGCAAATGAATGTAAATTGAGTGGGACTTAATAGAACGTAAAAAGCTGGAAGTGTCTTAGTAACTTAGTAACCGAAACTTTTCTTCGCAGAATCTCGCTAACAGAAGAAAAACACTTCTTCTTTAAGTTGATTGCATCGTTTATTTGTCCCTGTATAAGAGCTTCGCAATTAGAAAATGTAACCTTTATTGAAACCTTTCGGTTTTCTGTTTGTTGACTCGTGATCACTCGATCACCAGTTTGCCGCTCAAGTGAATGCAGTGGTATGTTCTTTTAAATAGTTCTAGGAAAACGTTGAAATTTTCACCCTCCTCCAGTGCACTTATTTTTTGTGTCGAAAGTGAGTGGATGCGTTTTCTTTGCTTTAATAAGCTCTTATCGTTGTTTCAAATTTTAACAAAGTTGAATATGCCAAGCCGAACTTTCTTAACACGCAGCGAAAAGCTTTTCGAATCGTGCATGTTACGGAAAACTCAACCCTTTTGAACTCAGCGTTCGACTTTATATGAACACAACAAATTATCTCGCGAAAGCTTTTAAAGTATACAATTTCTATTGCTTGGCGCTAAAAGGAATATTTAACTAATGTGTGTAATGAAATCGGTTTTGAAGTGAGCAAGCAATTTTCGTAACCAAAAAAGAAAATAGAGCCGGGCGACTTAATGAAAAAAGTTGATCGAAAACGAAATTAATTTGAGCCATTACATTCGGGCGTAAACTCTTAGCACATGAAAACGTTTTCTGTAAGTGCCATGAAATTTTATTGATGTAGGCCTTTTGTAAGTGGCTTTTATCTTTGAAAGAAAACTTTTTTGTTCCAGTTTGGGACACAATGGCGGATTTAAGACGCGACGGAAGCGTTTCGCGCACAGTTTCGAAAAAAAAAACCTTTACCACGAAACTTCAGCACACGGAGAGAAATGTTTCAAACGGTACTTCGGTTTGTTCTATCAGTTGAAAACACAATACCGGAGAAGATGCAGTGATTTACAAAAGAGAAGAACAAGGGCTAATTAGTTCTTATGTTAACCATGTCTGCATATTTTATTCATCAATATTAAACGTTGGCAAGGTTCATGGAAATTGACGGGATTCCACGTTCAAGATAACCTTGTCACAATTTGATGAAAGAACACGATAAACCCTGTGCAAACAGCACGCCGAAGTCTCCGAGATGAAACATTCTTATGTTTGTCTTGGAGGCGTGTAATTGACAAGTTAAGAAACTACAAACATATATCAATTTGCTACATGTTATAAATTGTACCCGCCGGCTAAAGAGTTCAGGAAACAGGCGGAAAGTCGCAAAGCAAATCGCGAATTCCTAAATGCGTGGTGCAGTGTATACATTCGCATAACCAAGTCTCGCGTCTGCAGGGAAAAACCTTAACATTAAAAGCGTCGCGTTTACGCTTCACTTACCGTGTGCGACTGCCCGCCGATACGATAGCAAGGCCTGCGTCTCGTCTGACAAACTTCTCCCGACTCCATTAAACTGCCGCACCGCGCTTACAAGGGGGGCTATGTAAGACGGAGCTTTCTTCACAATCTGTACCTGCATGCTCTCTTCCTGAGTCTGTTGACGCCTCAGAGCGACTTGCGCCGCCATGACCCGCTGTCTCTCGGCGATCAGCGTGCACTGAGCACAGTTGCAATCCCTCCATCTACAAAACCTCTTATGACCCTTTAACCACGAGACCACACCGTGGTTTCGACACCGAGCACACTTTGGTACTCGCGGATGCTTCCGTTCGGAGAAGGACTGCTGAATCACGAACGAGGTGTCTGCCATGGTTCTTCAACACACACTTGAAAATCTCTTGAAGCTGAAGGGCTGTCGTCGCGCAGTGCACTCGACCCTGAGTGTAGGAGTACCTCTTAGCAAGACCAGGATGAATGACGGCTCCCTTTTGTTCAAGTTATATTTTTACATTCAGAAAATTCAAGAGCCTTTGTTTACAAGCGTCACGATTGGTCCAGCGTCAAAATAGTTTCTGTGTGCCCTGTCAGCTCTTCTTTAGTCGTGTAAACAACTACACCCGCTCCTAAGCCAAATTAGATTTAACTCTCAAAGGAATTTATTGTGCATTAATGGAAACGCAGGATCAAGCGTGATTTGAGTGTTTCAAATCTTCATCAAAAGACGCATTGTGAAGCGCCCCTCCCTTAACCACGAACCAAAGAGTTTCCAAGGAACTTAATACCGCGACCCTTCTAGCAGCGGAGTAGGAATCGGCTTCATCTACGAGTTGCGCTAGACCATGTTAGTTAGCTACACTGTTTCATTTACTTTATTGCTTAACCCGGAATGGCTGCATAATAAGACCATATAGTTTGGTTATTGTTTTCCCGTCTAATTGCCAAACAATGAATAATTCAGAACATCTAACAATGCCTCCGAAACTGGATACCGAGTAACTAATTGTCTGCTGATACAATGGCGGCCTGAATTTGTCATTTCTCTATGGAATTCATGGCTCGGTTCTTTGTGGGCAAAGTGGAGGCTCTGTCAGAAGGACACGAAAGGTAAATATGGTTCCACAACGCGGGAAAGCGAGAATAAAATCGCCAAAAGACTCAAGAAAACTTTGTCGTTTAACTTTGGGAGGAAATCAAGTGGAAAATGGTAGCTTAATAACGGGGCTTCTTGAAAACTGCCACTAGCTATATTTTCGTCAATTATTTCCAAATCCTGGTTGACGGCAAATACATCGCGTTTGAAAGAAAGAACAAAGCAACTAAGTATACATGAGTGTTGGGCAGAAAATGGTAAACTTTCCACTGCAAAATTACACCCCCGCGGGTTTATGATGTTGAAGAAGTTTTCAGTGTCGGCTCAAGAAATTTTATATCCTATAGATAAAGATTGTTAACCTTGAAATATCCTTTACTTCTTTTAAACAAATAATTGTACTATTGTTTAATTTCCTTTCAATTAAGCTCCAGGCAAAATTACCTTGGGCAATATTTGAATATGCTGTCGAAAGAAGAACGTTTTCGTCAAGGCAACATCGATGAAATTTTGTGTCGGCCACAACATACAATTCAACACTGTGTCTCGATGTAAGAAAACAAACCTCACTCTTTGAAAATTCGTTGCGACATCAATAGAGCTAAACCCTGCGTCAATATCTATTCAAGAAGGCGAACATAAAAAGAGTGTTTCCGTAGACGAGGCATTCATTACTGTAATCGAATTTTGACACTATGGCTTCCGAAAAGGCTTCATTTCGAAAGCTCTCCACGCAAAAAAAAGTACTCAAATATGAAAATGACCTCTCGAATTGTTTTCAAATGTAGTGAAAACAAATGAACTTATTCTTAATCTCTTTTATGGCATTTATTTTACTATTCTTGTTTTAAAGCGTCTAAAAGAAAGAGACTAATCCTAGCAACAAGAAATTAATCTTCAACAAGGATGAAAGTTGTCTGAAAAAGCGGCAAATGTAAGAAATGATCGAGAATTACTGCTAAGCGGAACCGGTGTGAAAACCTGTCGGTATTGCACAAGCAGTCTTCAAGCTATTTATAAGACATTTTCGAATATTATATATAAACTATTCTGTGCTATTCTCGTTCAGGGATTTCCTTTCAAACCATGTTACCTTTGCTAGTCCTCAGCAATTACGTTATTCAAACTAATCTCTACATAAAAAACTCTTTTGACTGGTGAAATGAAACAATGAAGCGCGCACAGTGAAATTTTCTTTAGAAAATTTACGACCCCCTGGATTTTGATTCTTTCTTTAAAATTGAAATTTACAATTTCCGCAAATTAATGCGTAGTTTAAAGCGATTGGACCAAAATAAGCCATTAACGCGACTTATGAATTAACGGCTTTGTGTAAAGCTCTTTTCCAAGTTTATTTCTACAACAGACCATTTTTTTCCAAGTTTTAACACTACAAAGAAATACTAACAGTATTAAAATACACCAGTTCGTTCCATCTGCAGTTCAGTCCAATATCACCTGCTGTGAATTAAAATTAAGACGAAAATACGGCATTCCGACCCTAGGGACCGTGTGGTTTGATGTGTCTTAATATTAATTTACCAACTGTCGCAGCTCGATCTGAGAAACATACAATAATAATAATAACAATCTTTTATTAGGAGGCTCCATCACTAAAAGTGGTTTACATAGAGATCCTAATATTAGATATATATTGCGTTAGAATACAATTAAAATCTAGGAATATAAAGCAAAGTCGGAATATATATAATATTTACAGCAATATTCACAGTATATGCACTACAAAAAAAAACTTTAAATTAAAGTACGTGATAAAAACCGATCACACAGCCATGTGATAATTTTTCTATGGCTTAAGTGTTATATATATGTGTAATATATATGTGTATGGATAGATGCAGCAGTGAGTAAGTAATAAGAAGGCCGTATTTGCATGCATGGCTGGCGCGCGTTCTAGCAAGCGAGCTACCGGATAGAATACAAACGTTGGAAAACAGGAATTAAGTCAAATTTCAACTATTACTAGTGTGCATTACTACATAAAATGTTTGCCCAAAAACAGAATTTTTATGACTTCCCTCCCTCTTGAATGAGTGGTATTGGTTCGTTGGGAGACGCCAACGATAGTTACGTCAACCCCCCTCTAGGGTTGTGTACGGGTCACGTGACCAAGCAAATCATGTGTGTGCCTGAAAAATCTTACCTCCTTCCCTTTTGTGTTGTTGGTTTACTTTCCACGCGTTTTCTTGACTGGTACCTCTACTGAGCAAAACTATGAATCGAGAACTAATCATGAATTTATGCGGCTCTTAATGGACCTCATGCCTACAGTAAAAGGCGATTATTCTTGAGGCAGACAGAAAAGGCATGAAATCTGACTATGAATAGGCGATATGAATTCTGCGATGTTGTAAATCGATCAAAATCGACATCACGTCATGAAAAGTAAGAACAATGCGTAGAAATATAAAAACGCCGTAAACATACCGCATGTAGCAACTCCGTCGGAAAAATAACTGTTTTAAAATACTTTGGAACCCGGTTAATAGGTCACCAACGAGCCATGAAAATTGGGCCGTGTTAACGGAGTAGGGTCAAATTTCACCAGGGTCCACTTTAATTTTAAAACAGACAAAATAAGCAATCGAAATGCAGATATGATTTAAAAAACAAATCAAACTTCAATCAGTACATGCAATATTACATGTAACCACGAAAAGATGAACAGAACTGTATTCTAGTGGCCGTATCAACAGGGTAAAGTTATAAAGAATTATACAGGTTGGGATTTTAGAATGTGGCCGGATCACCGAGGTTTTCTTATGAGGAAATGTATGGGCGTTTTGCCGAGATTGGCCGTAATAACGAGGTGACCGTATTGACAGGGTGACCGTGAGGCGGGGCTCCACTGATAAGTCTACATACGAGCCAAGTGGCCCATCAGGCCGGAGCTTAACCCGGTTTCAGAAGCAAGAAGGGACCAGTGACCCGTTTCTCGAAGGTCCCGAAAAGTTTTCGCACCCGCAAAGCCAGAGTAAAATCTCAAAACCTTATGATTATAGAGCTGTTTTATTCACGTATTCTTAATATAAACAGAGGGGCGTATACACTTCTTCTTCTTCTTTCGAGAAACGGGCCCCAGGTTCGAGCCCTGGGGCCCGTTTCTCGAAAGCCCCGGAAACTTTTCGGTTTTAGTTCATATCTATCTGAAAACGGATGTTGCACATGGATTTGGACTGGTTAGCTCAAAAGACCACCACAAACCGCATAATATCAAGCCAAGGTTTAATAATTATTCGATCTAAAAGAAATACATTCATAATTCACAATCAGAACAAACGCAAATAAATTCGGCTTATCTCGTGGCTAAATTCAGAACTTCAGTTCAAACTTACTTCTGTGGCGGGTAGTTACAACAGTCGCACTTTACGGGTTAGCAGAGTCCAGGTGAGCGGTTTAACAGACAGATTCTCCAGGTAAGCGGGTTTTACAGACAGACTAAATAATTTCTTTCTCGCTTCGATTCCACTGAACAACTGGTTTTAAACATAATAACCTAACGCTTTTAATCAATGTATAATGTATGTCAATCACGATTCTTGTCATCAAATAAATCTGTCAATAAGAGGCAACGCCTATTTGATCAACGAAACAACGGAGAAGAAGAGAAGAGAAGTGTGAAGAGAACCTCTGTTTATATTAAGAATACGTGAATAAAACAGCTCTGTAATCAAAGGTTTGAGATTTTGCCATGGCTTTCTGGGTGCGAAAACTTTTCGGGACCTTCGAGAAACGGGCCCCAGGACCCCTCGCTCCAGGGTCGAGCGTATTAACCATGAGGCCACCGCTCCTATGTAACTTGTCAAAAATGCGAACAGATTCTGCGAGGTTTCTTCCATTGAGGAAATTGATATCACTCATCAGTTTTGCATTCCCGCATTCTCAAAGGCCGTTAATATTCATTTGGCATCAAAAAATATAAGAAACTAAACTTAAAAAAAAATAAAAAACAAAAATAAAAATCACGCGTTTGCTTACCATATTCGTAGAGCATGATGTAATGGCTCATAGCCCATGATGGCTGAGCCAATGAAAACTCTCGAATTGCATTATCCACTGATCCAGTTTTTAATAATATTTAATATAGTACATTGCATAAATCCTTGATCATGCAAGGACCTCCGTCTCCCAAAAACAATCTTCAGAGAGCCAGTTGCTTGATATATACTCAGGCTAAGCCTGCAGGTTTTCTTTTCGGTCAAGAAACTATCACGTGACTTAAGGTGGCTCGAAACGGCCTCCAGCACTTTCAAAGATTTTGATGGCTCATTATAACCGCTGTGTATCAATTGATGTCAAAATCATGGTATCAAAATACCGCCTAATCATTGGTAAATATATTGCTGTCAATTTTTTTGGCACAATATGTTACCATAGCAACAACATGACCTGATAAAAGTACCCTTAATTTCAGCTTTAAGCACTTATAACTCAAAAACGAGCTCGGTGAAACTCCATTTTTTATCATCGAATTGTAATCAGCATGATAAGATAAAACTCTTTGCAAAGTCTAAAAAAATTATGTGAAGGGGGTTCAGAGCCACCTTAAATTTTCGAAAATTCTGGTCCTGGTTCTGGCCGGGAACATTGTCTTGTGTTCTGACTAGCATCTCATCCAGGGGGGAGTAGAAATACTCCCAGTCGCTTCATGCCTCTAGGCTCTTATGCAAACTTGCGTTTGCAAGGTTACCTTTTTCTAAAATAGTACGAATTTATACAAATACAAAAGCCTATTGCCGGTTTTCACATGACGTCACAAAAATTCAAACTACAAAACTATTGATCATGTTGATATTTTACTTTAACGAGGTTTAAAAGCAGCTAAAATCTAATATTTATGCGAATTTTTGTTCCGAATGGGTGCTTGGTTTTGCGATAGACTACGCTTGAATTTTCTAAGCTTTTGCGTGACGCGGCATTTACATGACAGGCGAGTTGGTTAAAAAGTGACTTAATTCGGGACTTATTTCGAGAAATTTGGCTTTCTGAACTGGTTCTTGCATTAAGAGAAGTATTATTTTAATGTTTTTGAGTTCCTCGAGAGATTAATTTACGCTTTTGCAGCAAAACTCAGTGACAGCTGTTTCTGTTGGTTTCCGGCCGCCATGTTGGTGCCCATCCGGATGGGCACCAACATGGCGTCTCCATACAAATCTCTATAAATTTGGATGAAACACTTCTGCGAATAGCGCGCGAATGAAAAATAGCAGAGACCTGATTCTTGGCGAGGTTGTTTATATTGCAATCATCTATCATATCCCAGATTCTTGAGTTTATTTATTGAACGGTTACGATTTTTAGTTTTGATCACATGACTGATGAAAACCAAGAATTATTAAGAAACGATGCTTAGAATGCAGCTTAACTCAGGAGAGCTTCGTAAATTCAGCCACTGGCTCTTTAATACACCTGTACGCGCATTTACAGAGAGAGTTAGCATCGCTGGAGCTCGGAGCCCAAAGCTACTCTCGAGCTTGTGCAAAACTGCCCTAGAGCTTAAAGCCATGGAGAGCCTCTAACGTTTGAGTAGCACAAGCTCGAGCGGCGGCGTAGCGGCGATCACCGAATCGAGCGGCGAAACCTGGAGACGAGAACGTCACTTTCTACGCGCCTCTTCACCAGACTCCTCCCAGGCAGATAGCTTCTCTTGGGGGCCGCTCGCACGTGGTGAGCTTCACCACTGATTGAAACCTAGACAGTTTTGAAAATAAGATGACGAGGAAGTCTAGTCGCTATGTCAACCCAATATATCGTCAGACGGTGTTCAGTTTCAAACTATTTTCATCCAGGTGACTGCTGTTTCATGTTTCAACTACCACTGGTGCAAACTCTTCAGGTTCGCTTTCAAAATCCCATCTGAATCGTTTCGTCAAATGCTGTCGAAATCGTAGAGCCTTGTCCACTAGACTTTTGTCAACAGTTGTTGAAGACTCTAGGTTGGAGAAAAAAACCTAGAAGTAACAAACAGGCAAGGAATAAGACAGGGTAACATAGACCATAGTTCGGCAAAGTAGGGGGAAAATGGCGATCAAAATACATTACTCGCAAACAATTTCGCACGTTAAAATTTCAGACGTTCAATTTTCGAAGCCCTTACGTATATCAGGCACTGTTTCAACTAGAGTTCGCCTCGTAAAGGAAACTAAGAGCTTTGGAGCTACTTAAAAATTGTATACTGCACTGTCAATATTTCGTAGGCTTTTTTTTGTCCGAAATGTTTTACAGGTAATGTACAGTATGTGGCCCCTGGTCCGCGACAAAAAGTTGTAATCTCGAATATCTTACCTGCATCAAGGCGTAAGGAGCTGAAATTTTCCCTGAAGATAGCTTTTTTGTTTGTTGCATTAATCTTAAAGTGCCCAGTTCCAAACGGTGATATTTTCCTTGTAATTCGAGAAAAAGGTGACTGTGCTCCCAGGCCCTTCGTCCGCGAATGTGGTCCTTGGTCCGCGTGTCATGTAAACAGCGCGAAAAAGTAAGCGTAAATCCTCACGAGAATGAGAATTTTAACAAATTTTATTTTTTTTTTTTTATTTTCCTTGATATATCCGCTAAGCTACAGTCTCGATAGGAGTCATTGCAAGTGTAAAATAAATCTGTTTTCTTTTTGGACAACGATCGATCTCCAACGCAAACGATTTTCAACGCAGTCAAAAATATTATAATTGTAAAACTAAACTTTCATTACAAAAGAGAAGTTAAACCAGCCCGAAAACATTTATCAAGAAGATGTTAACATTATTTCACAAAAACAAAGGCCACTACCATTTATTTAAGGTTTTTCCAATCTTATTTGAGAAATGTAAGTTCTCTGGGATCATAGGTCGCGGACCAAGGGCCTCTACACAAAAAGTGCTGATGTTTTTCAAGGGTTGATAAAACAAGAATTTTAAACTCTGCCGCAACTTCTTTCCCAGCAGAAGAAATAAGTGTCTCTGTTAACTTGTAGTGCAAAAAAACAGGTGCTCCCGTTCAGTTTTATCCGTGTACAAGCTAAGTAAACTTGACAATGTACTTTACGGAGCCGCAAAATAAGACAATTCAAGAAAGACAATTAGACCTACCTGTCAACAAACTCGAATTTTTCGCCTTCAATATCAGCGGGAGGGCCGGAACTTCGTCATACGAAAGAATACTAATCAATATTTCATCGTACACCTTCGTTTTTGGTCCTGCTTTATTTAACGACAAATATGACATAATTTTCGGAAAACCCGCGGACCAAGGACCTCGCAGACCAGGGGCCACATACTGTAGTGTTGTCACGTCACTATGATGTTGTTTTGCAGCTAATGTGGTGTAGTCACGTCAGTATTAACTTCATATTTTGTAAATATCTCGGAAACTCCTAAAAATCCCCCCAAATGTCCGGATATTTGTGGAAAGGCCGATTTCAAATGTTGTCAAATAGTACACACCCATCCCGTCTCATTTTGTTTCTTGAATATTTTGTACTGCAACAATTGGTGAGAAATTCTCACGGGGTTTTCCATGGTGCGTAGGACCTAGAAGAGGAAAGCCGCTCAGCAGACAAGTTTCCTTGTTTAATTTAATATTTTTAAAAACAGGCTCGAGATTCACCTGTAAAGTCGTGGTAAGGAAATTGTTTGCCGATACAATGTCCACAAAGAAATCCTTTGGAATTTCCTGCACTTGAAAGTGCAAGACACCTGGTAAAGAAATAAAATGACCGAGTCAGTTACTGGTGGGAAGAGGTATGGCTATTTGTTTACAATTTCTTACAATGCGGAAATGATCAGACAGAATCTAGAACCTACCTATCAGAGCATCGAATATGTCACTATATGTGGACAAAGCTTCATCACAACTGCACAGTAGATTGAGGAGTTTTTTCCAGTGCTCAAATGCATCATACACTATCCAGAAAATCAAACAAGCAGCTATATCAGTGGCAGATAAGTGCAGTACATTAGTAGATAGATTTACTGAGATTATGGAAGAATGTTAAACTTTGTTTAAAACTGAATAATGGTAGCTCCAAAACATCATTTGTGTGAAAGTTGTAGCTCATCAAAAATAGTGGGTGGGGTGGGACCTTTTGGGAGTAATCTCTGGATTTCAAGTCCAACGCCCTAACCACTCGGCAAATGGCATCCACAAGTGACTTGTAGACAAGCTTGAAGGCCACTAGGGGGGTTAATGGGCATCCATACATCTTCAGGAAAATTTGGAAAATCAAGAGTGGCATTTTTATTCTAATAAGACAAGAAATTTTTTTTTGATCATGCTTGGCTGACAATAAAGGTTGAATAACTTAAACTTCCAAAAAGTGATGTAAAAACGTGTGAGTCGGCCGAGAATGGGAGTTTTTTTTTTATCAGCAAGGTTGCATAAGAGCTAAATATAGTAATATTAAAAAATACTTCATTGAACTAGGTTGTTTGGTCCATGCTGGAAAAATAGCAGCACCGTTTTTTAGAGGTCATACAAGTTGTGGACCAAGCCAAGAAAAAGGTCCAAAATCTTCTAAAACAAACTCATCCATAGTATTTTCCACTATGGACTACACAATAGTTGAATGTCATCTGCACAATGCATCAGTACCTTGGCCTACTAAGAAACACACAAAGGCAAACTGCAGTTCACCAAGAACTTCCTTCCTGTCTTGGATGAAAGAAACACAAAGAGGATTAGATGTCAATAGTGCGGTTCGCATAATATCAAAGTCTTCGATATGATCTCCCTTAGCTGTTATAGTGGCTACTTAAGAGGCTAGGTAAAATTAAGACTATAATATAATCACTAGAAACTTGCAAAGTCTTCAAAGACATTCAAGTAATTTATAAAATCCTTTGGAATCATGGCCTTGTTTCCTATGAGCGATAGTCAGCTTTGTTGTGCCTCATTGACTATCTGCTAATTCAAAACATGGGCTCATTCTCTAGTGCTTAATACGTACAAATCCAAGTTTTCTGTTAATGATTAGTCAATGGAACACAGCCTAGAATTTTGGGGGATCTATGAACTCTGCAACCTATAATCGCCAAAAATGGATCAGACCGCGTTCTGTTTTGTGTTGTGTATAGGATTCGGTCAGTGTAAAATGCAGACTGCAGACTGGAGAGTGGGGTAAAATGAAGACTGCAGACTAAGAACCTTTTAAGTAATTATAT
Organism: Micromussa lordhowensis; assembly: GCA_964020085.1. Classification (NCBI taxonomy): domain Eukaryota; kingdom Metazoa; phylum Cnidaria; class Anthozoa; order Scleractinia; family Lobophylliidae; genus Micromussa; species Micromussa lordhowensis. The sequence goes on along the minus strand of OZ026600.1, from coordinate 3,485,589 downwards.
ACACTGCATTTTTTCCATTATTGAGTGCTAACCATAAACAGGGTTATTCAGGCTAATCATAGTGAAATCTGCATTCTGGTTAGCCTGAAGAATGCTCTGGTTAGTCCATTTACGGTTAGCTAAATCAGTGATGTAAATGGTAACACAATTCAGTTCAAAAGTCTACAGTCTGCATTTTACCCTTAGTCAGCATTTTAGCCCTGGTCCGCAGTCTGCATTTTTAACTGACCAATATAAGATTCAACAGCTTAACGGCTCACCTTTCAAGTGTTTTATTAAGCCACTAACTGCATAACTACTGTCCATACTGTACTTGCTGATTTCCAGAGGCGTGGCACCATCTGGATATCTCTGCTTTGGAATCTCTGAGAATCTGATCAGAGTTTCTTGATTCCATGCAAGTGAAGACATGGTGTCCACAGATGCCGAAGCCTTACTCCTTGAGTGCAAAGGTTCTTGTGCTAGCTCCATAACAGCTGATATCTTTTTGCAGACAGGCTGAACTCTCTCTAGTAAATCTTCAGTTATATGGTTGGTCAGAGAGACCCATTTTTTAAAGTGTTCATATGGATAAGGACCAAGGAAGGTGTCCATTTCTTGTAGGCCTTAAAACAAAACTCAGAAGCAGTTAGTATGTATATAATTCTATTTAAAATGAAAGTAGGGGAGAATTGGGTCATATTAGGTCAGCGGAAGATATTACAGGATATCAGAACAGTAGGCAATCCTTCTGATTGGCTAATTTTATACTTGGTACAATAACTTGTAGAAGGCTTCACAAACATTTTCTGATTTAGGAAATCCTTTTTCCAGACACTTGCCATCAGTCACTCTGTTGTAAATACAAAATTCCTGGACAAGTTCAACGAGATGATGACCATTTGCCTTAGGCCCTGTTCATATGGTCTTTGGTACCTGAGACAACCCTTCCTCCTAAGGCAACTTTATCAAGGGTCTACATGAGAAAAAGTTGTCCCTGATAGCCAAGTCAAAGTTGACCCTGCATGATTATTAATTTTTATCCCTCTTTCTTTGAGTTTCATTCGGTCATTTGATCATTGTGGGTTCCGTTAAATTAATTTTTACACGTAAATTTCTGCTTTAAAATCTAAAATCTAGGCATTAGGTGAAATTTAGTATGCCGTGAGTTGTCCTTGTTGGGCAAGCCTAGGTGTCCCAGCTGCCAGGGCAAGACAACTCGCAGCTAACTTGCCCACCCAACTTGTCTTGCCCCTCTGCGATGGGTTAATTATCCTGACACATGCAAACAGTTGATTGCATTTTTCAAAGAAATAAGTGAAAAGTTAGCTCTGTCTGTATATATATACCCATGCTCAATTTTACGCTAATCAATAAGTATAGGTAATCGTAAGAATGCTAGTGCAATTAAGGATTTACACTGCAAGTGATATTTGAAAATTATCTCAAAATTTCAAAAATTTGCAATTTGAAAGAATTTTCAAATATCACGAGAAGTGTAAAATTATCCTTGGATTCTCTAGCTTTTGTAGGGTAAAGGTAGGTAAAGTCTGCATACGAGCCAAGTGGCCCATCAGGCCGGAGCTCATCCCAGTTTCCGTGGCATGAAGCAACTAGGAATATTTCTACTCCCCCCTGGATGGGATGCCAGTCCATCGCAGGGTTACCCCCAGCACTAAATTCGCCGGTACCCATTTATACACCTGGGTGGAGAGAGGCACCGTGAGAGTAAAGTGTCTTCCCTAAGAACACAACACAATGTCCCAGGCCAGGGCTCGAACCTGGACCGCTCGCTACGGAGTTGAGTGCACTAATCATGAGGCCACTGCGCCTCCACAGGCTTTTGTAGCATCACTCATTTATTTATGTATGGCTGAGAAAATTACGAATATGCGCACGTTATTGGCTCTGCAGTACAAATTAAGAATTAGCCAATCACATTGAAGTAATTTTGAAGTCCTATAACAAGAAGGGTTATCCAAAACTCTTCTTTATCGTCCAATATTTTTAAACAAGTATGGTTTGGGTTTAAGAGGAAAGGAAAAAAGGTATCCCAAGTGAGGAGGGGCGAGCTTTGATACCTTGTCTGTATCTATCTTTTTCTTCTTCATTGACGTCTACTTCAACCACGTCTTCAGTTGATGGATCCCACTTCATCACAAAGATATCTTGATGCTTGGAGAACAAGAACAAGCCTGTTCTAGGAGCGCTTTGTCCTCCTCTGTTTACTGCACCATAGTATATGAAATGAAGTCCAGGAGGTATCATTTTTATTCCTTTAAAGCGAGGGCCAATGTTGCATGAGAAGTAATCAATGCCAAATTCTGTGCCTTCGGGAACGTCCGAAACTATCAAAGTCGCTCCTTCGTTGTGCAGACGCTTGGCCACTTCAGGATCCATTTCAGCCATAATAAACGAATTTAAAAATGTGTAAAAATGATTATTAAAATTGTTTCTACAACTTTTAAAGCTCGATACTAGCTGAGTTACTAACACCAGCTAAAGCAGTAACGTACGAAAAACGTCCGCCATGTTGACCGAGAAGAAACCTGGACTCTAGCGTCCAGACTCCGGGGCGAAGATAAGGGGTTTTGGGGAATAAACAAGGGAATTTGACGAATTATAAAAACGCGTCAGTTGTAACTCTTAGGGTGTTACGCCTCGACAGGCCCATAGCGGGAGCTTTTGCAGTACCTTTTAGGGTATTGAGCAGAAAAAATATGACAAGATGATTTATTGTGTTAGAATTGGTACCTCTGTTTGGGTGAAAAAATGTTACATCCACAAGACAGGATCTTGGTACCTCTTAGGGGGTTCTTTTCAAAATTTCCAACAAGCCCCACTGAGTGGGAGTCCCCCCAGGGAACAACAGAGAAAAGGCAAAATACAACAAATTATCGATCCATGATGGCAATTAAATCTTTATAATGCAAGTTTGAAAGTTTTGAAAATTAACATTGCTGGATGGAAAGGTTTTTCCAATTGCCCATAAATTTGGCACTTAAACATCATTTGACCTTAAAAAAACTTTAAAAAAAAAATCATTTGACCTTAAAATCTGCGGTCTTACAAAATTCATGACACCATTTAGATTTCACAGCAACTTTACCCCAGTGCCAATTCTTTTGATTTAGAAAGGTCATGTTACAGAGTTATGCAACAGCACTATCAGCGACTATCAGCCCTTCTGAGCTAGTAGCTAACACAAGTTTGCAACTAGATGGATGCAGCAGTCTTAAATGATCTACAAGAAATACCGTCCTATACAAAGAACATTGCACCCATAACTCACAACAGAGTCCATGGTGAATAATATTTTTTTTAATAGCTCTTCAAAATGTTAATTTCCATAGTTTGAGCCACATCACTCGTATGATACTAATATTGTGATTTTGTTTGATATTAAATGGTAATTATAATTATACAATATAAATACATTGCATTAACTGTTTTTGTAATTACAAATTTTCAACATTTTGAACTAAATCTTTAGGAACCAGTCCTAAAGTGTACAATTTTTTTCTCTTTAGAGCAGTCCTTGTTCTGGTTTACAATGCCAGTTTGTTTTAGAAGAGAAGCAGAGCAGAAAGTTAATTTCTGACAGTTTTTGTATGAGAATAACCTACAAAGATTGCAATGACAGTGGCACAGTATGCTTCCCTGGGAATTTTCTTTTACATTTACATCCTTGGGATAATATAGGATTTTTGTTAGGATTACAATATCCCAGGGTACAGGAACAATTTCCAAAACCCTACATACTGATTCAATAATAACAGAAAAGATACTGAAATTGCGTTGTATTGTTTCTAACAAGTTGAAAAATTTTGTTAAAAATTTTTACTTCTAAAGATTTCTACGGCAAAAAACTTCACATACTTTTCTAATCTTTTCACTTGGGAAAAAAAACTTACTGCTCGACAGTTTTACACTGAATGGTCGCACGATACAGAGCTTCATGCACATACTTAACAGCTAGAACCACTCTGTGCAGCATGACAAACAGTATTGTGTGTAAGAACTGCTCAAAAGCTGTCATTTTGATGACCTCATGACAGGGCTTTACTTGAAAAACACAAAATATTTCACCAAATTGTGTGAATCGTGATTCTAAACTAGGAAAGAAAAATGGGTTTAATAGCTTAAATCACTTCTTAGTTACCAGCACTTTGAGTATGTTTTGTATGTACATAATATGCATGTAATAGCTGAGAATTTTGGCAAGTCTGCCTGCCAAAAGGATGGCATTGTAAAGCTAAACAAGGAATTAATTCACAACTACACTACACTACACACAATCCTGGATAAATAACGCTTAAGGCACTTTAAAGTTATGCAAATTTTTTTCTGCTACTGCTTTCGAACACGTTTTAACATCAGACATAGCAGAAATATTTGCATATTAGATTCGTCGCTTTCAGAGAATGGTGGGAAAAAATAACCCTGTGTGAGCAAAGGTAGCCCAAGCATTTTTATCCAAAATTGTCAAATTGACTACTACAATCTTTTACTATTGTTACACAATCCTCATAAAAATAGAAATATTATATAACACACCAAATTTCAGCTGTAAACAAAGTCAGATTTACAAGGCAGGTTTGCTACAAAACCAACACAAAACCCCAGTCCATTAATATGGTTGCATCACAAAATTATTGATGGCTTAAATATCATAAGAACATGTATGGAAAAGTACTCTGATAGGTGCGAGAAAGGGCTATTTTTAACCTTAAAATTTGTCACGGAAGATTCATCTGAAAATAAATTATTTTAAGTTGCCAAATGAGATATTGAAAGATTGAAATCACTTGACAAAGTTTCTCATTGTAAATTCATTTAAATGGAAATTGTAGAATTTTACCCAGATTAAATGAAGATTAGATGTAACAAATTTAACCCATTATGTGATTCCATTCACAAAATAAAAGATGAAAGTTTCATTTTAGGGTCAACTCGTTCAATAAGTTGACAAGCTCCTATTTTTATATGCCCTGACTAGATGTCAAATCATGAAAATGGGATGAGCACTTTTTTCCTGCAACATCTGGTTATTATATACAATGAAGATATACAACAATAAGAATATAAGCTAGCTAAACATGTAATTTGTTGATAACTTTGCCAAGTGTATTTTCTGGGCTTGGTAGCAGACTCTCCATTTTGATAAGAAGTCGCTCCACGGTGATGGTTTCTCCGCTGTTTCCAATGGCCACATGCTCAATGCGAGGACTACACAGTTTAACTTCCCTGATATGTTTACATTTGTCTCTAAGCTCCTGAACCAAGTCAGCATCAGCATCATCAATGAGCTTGAAATTGATCAAAGACACAGCCTCAATGAGAGGACACATTTTTATCAAGTTAGGTACTAGAGGGCTCTCTGAAAGTGCTTCCTTTCGCAGAGGTCCAAATTCCAAGATCCTCAGCTTGGAAACAAACTTGAACATCTCAGCAATTACCGATGGGGGTATTCTCGGGGAGTGACTCACTCCTAAGTACCTCAGGGAGGGGGACTGCTGTAGTACGCCCTCCAAACATTCCGCAGAAAGAAGAAAGTTCCAACGCAGATCTAAAGTTTCTAAACATTTGTAGGCTAGTGTTGGCCTTACTTCTTGGTAAATTCTCAAATGAAGAATGTGTCGAAATCCACATTGATTCATTTTGAAGTAGCGAATGTCGGGCAACCTAGAGATCACGTTTGAAAGACCAGTTGTAGTCACGAAGTAACATCCTGTCAAATCAAGTTCCTTCACCCTCGTTTTTTCCCAATTTACCGCCATCAGAGCTTCATCGGTTATCTTTGTAAAGCGAATAAGAAGTGTAGAAACGAATTTACAGTTACTAAGGACCCGATGAAGGTATTTGCCTCGATAATTCTTGCATTCGTTCAAGCAAATCGATTCCAACTGCGGACAATTCATTGAGATCTTGAGAAGTGCGTCATCGGTCAATGTCTCGCAATCCGTGCAATCCAGAATGCGTAAGTTCCTCATTTTAGCAAATACATCGGGTACAAGACTCGCTGATGAGTCCATTCCCAGACCAACGTATCTCATTTGCGTAAAATGCCTCGGTAATCGCCTCATAAACTTGAAATTTCCCCACGAGTAGCGCAAATCCATGAGCTCCAAACCTGTTGGAAAGTCGCGTATGCCTTCGTGTCCCGTTTCGCTTTCAACCTCGGCGCCATAAAAGACTAGACTACGGAGAAGATGGCATCTTTTAGCCAGCTCTTTTGCTACTTTAGCTGTAAGGGTACAGCCGCCCAGATTGAGCGCTTTTACCGATGATAAACGCGTTCGGATCAACATCAACAAAGTCTCTTCATCGACCGCAGGCCAAAAATCATTCATGTCAACAACACACCAAAGCGAACGATCGTAAGCAACTCTTCTCCAGCGCCGGCAAACTTGGGCCAAGACACCCAGTTCCCTTTTCGAGAGGTACCTGAACACTTCTAGTATAACAGAGTCGGGTATTTGTTTCTCCATATTCAAGGAGACTATGCTACTGAAGATTATAATGTCGCAGCTGGCGTTGTAGCTTTTCACCACGCGCGAGGAAAGCTTGCGTGCGTCAGGCAGCCAGCAACTGATTCCCTCTATCGCAATCAATATATTCTCGTTGAAAACTCACGCCATATCCAACTGAAAATTTCAACCCTTGAAGTACTCTCGAAAAGGGAGTAATTTTCTTCGCGAAAAAGACCTCCACGTTTCGACCATACAATCACCAAACACTGTAAACCTCATTATGAAAGGTCTTTGCATTGTTTCGCCGGATGAGGGGCCAATGCCCACTGGCTTCCAGGCTCTGATTGGAGGTGCGTTATGACGTCACATTCAAAACACAAAGGAAACCATTTCAACTCATTTCAACACAATAATCGCCTTTTTTGGGTTCGCGTCACGCGCGCAACATAGAACGCGGATTGAGAAGAAAACGCGTCGCCGGGTGAGCGTCGCGTCACTAAACTTTCACCAACAACGAAAAAATGTAATGGTAATAGTATGATATTTTTGAATAGTTCTTCTTAAATGTGCTTACTAGTTCAGTGCATTATTATTATTAGCTATAACTATCAAAACACGTCTATTTCGCGAGGAATAAAAAGTCAGTGCATCAGAAAGCTACGGAGTCTCGCTTTAATATTCACATGAGCTAATACTTTACCCGGATTTAAGTAGGAAACATCTGTTTACTGACGCCATGAGCGTCTAAACGTTTCCTTATGGCGTGTGTAGTTATTTACGGATCTGCCTTATCCCGTACCGAACCCGGAATTCACAAGAATTGAAAAGCCTAAAATTATCAGGCATTTTTTTTTACCATTTTTTTACTGATGAATATTTTCTATTTAGGATAAGGGGCCTATATTGATTGTTAAATTGACAATAGTGATCGAGATACATAATTTATGTTTTCGTTCTCCCAAATATTTGCCCAAGCATTTCTCTTCCCTCAAACAACAATATACAAAGATATTTAACAGATTTGATAAGTGTGATTGAATCAGACCATCTTCACTGGAAGGGACGAGAAGTGGTTGCGCAAGGATGCTGAAAGACGCTGAAACGCTTGGTCAGCCGTTCGAAGGGGCAGGCTGGGGGTTTTACTGATCGTGGGAATGTGGTGTCAAATTTTTGTCAAAGTAATTTTACGCCACTTTGCAAATTGTGGCTCAAATAAAACTGCACCCCCGGCACCTTGTGGCTTTTTAACCGTTATGTTAAGCTCTGTAATGGTGACAGCGTATGTTTGTCTATCATATAAAATGCCGCCTGCCATGTTTCCGTTTTGCTCAGTTTCCGCACGACATGACCTGCATGTCCTGGATCAATATGGAAGTAGCATTGACATGCCGCCCGCGCGCACTCGTAATGCGGAGGCGGTTGTAAATATAGCTGCTAAAAAACACCTTTGTTATAAAACCAGGACTAAAGTAAAAGAAACTTCCCGCCGTAAAAATTATCAATAGATTCAATGTGCAAGTTAATCGATAATTCCGAAAGAAAGTACTTCGTGATGTTTAAGCTTGAAAACAATCAATTTCACATAGTAAATTTCCTCTTTGCTGGTCGGACTGCTTGCAAATATCTTAGGCAATAAAAAAGAACTCTATGTTCGCTTCGCCTGTAATCTAAAATCAAACGAGGTTGTGTCTATTATCTGTTCTCCCTCTTATACAGTTGCTTCGTTTAAATAGGCTCAGACAATCAATTCTGCCCGCAGAATGAAATTTCAATTATGTTTTTTTCTGGCCATTTGCGGAAGCGAGTATTATGCCGGCGGTGGACAAGGAATTTTCGAAACCCGAGGAAGTAGCAATATTGTAGTAGTAACACATGAAGTAACAAATGCTAAATTATTATTCCCAAGTAGAATCAGAGCAGAACACACAACAAACAATTCCGGGCAGAAAGGCAAATAATGAAATATCACAGGCTACTTTTCAAAATTTCGCGGGAAGTGGTACCGCTGTCATGACAACAAAAATCCTGAGCCAGCGATAAAACCCTTGAGAAATCATCCAAGATGGCGACCGCTGGGATGCAGATGGACCCGCTGTTTTTAGCAATGAGTTTTTATCGTCGGAGAAAATTTGAAGAGTGTTCAGAAGTTTGCACGCAATTACTGAAGAAAAATCCTTATGACCAGGTAGTACATTTTCTTTAAATAGCCGCCCTAAATTGTTTAAAACAAACGTATATCACGAATGTCGTTGATTTTTTCCCGTTCTCAGAAAAGTTCTTTGAATGTTTTTTTGTCTTTGATCAGGCATCATGGTGCCTAAAGACACGAGCGCTAACGGAACAAGTTTATGTTGACGAAGTTGACGTTGACGAGGAAGGAATCGCTGAAATGTTAATGGATGACAACGCCGTTGCCCAGTTACCGCGTTAGTAAGCTTACATCTATGCTTCCCATTTTTCTTCAGCAGAAAAAAATCACCTGCTGTACTAACGATAATTTGTATTTATAGTGTTAGTTTTTTTGTGAGACTCGATAATTGCAGATTTGATCTTATTTGATAAGATCAAATCTGCAGCGCTGCCCGTGAGTTTGCAAGTCAGGCGGGAAACGTAACAAATTAAGACCACTGTACATTGGCAATTTTTTGTTGTAAGGGAGGACATTGTCGTCCCTTAGAGTGTTTTTTTACTTGAGTGTTGTGAAACCAGAACCAATCCAATTACTTACTGGTTGACAACTCAGTCAATCTCAAACCTTAGTAAAAAATCTCAAACCTTAGTAAAAAATCTCAAACCTTGGTAAAACCAAAACCAAAGTAGTTGCCTGATTACCATATTTAATCGTATCTATAACAAAATTCTCGATCATGATTGGTTCTCCGTGCACCTATTTGCCACGTAATCGGCGCTATCATGTGGGTGTCCAATCACAGCTGTCCAATTTGGACTTTTTGTAATCGGACACCTGTAATTGGATACCCACGTGATTTTCACGTCAATTATCCGTGCTTAAATGGTTTCCTCAGCAAAGTTTTCTACAGTTTTCAAAACTCAGGCAAAGCGCTACAGACATTTTCGCTCAAAAGAAGTTCTCAAAAGACATTTTTAATTTTGAAATTTGTTATAGATATGATCAATTAGTAATTGGACCTCGTGTTGTACAATTCAGGGAGTAATCGTGCTCGTAATTTCAAATCAGCCTTGCGCTTTGCGCTCGTCCAATTTTGAAATTACTCACTCGATTACTCCCTGAATTGTACTCCACTCAGTCCAATTACTATTACTAACTATGCTGATTACAGTGGAATCCTGTTAATATGGCCACCAATGGGCCATAAAAATTATTAGGCTATCATAATTGCACTTGCAAACAAATTTTCCTTAATAAGCATTGAAATGCAGATATGTTTAAAAAGGAAATTAAACTTCAATCAATAATATTATTTTACACTAATATCAATGGAAAGATAAACATAATTGGTTTGAGTGGCTGTATAAAATGGGGTAAAATTTAAAGGATTACACTGATTGAGATTTCAGAATGTGTATTGTGTGTAATGTGTATTAACAGGGTGGCCACATTAATGGGGTTTTCTTACAAGAAAATGTCTGGGCACTTTACTGGGACAAAAAAAGTTGGTAGTAATAATGAGGTGACCATATTAACGAGGTGGTCATAAGGTAAGGTTCCACTGTACTTTCGACACTAAATTGAAAACCACTCTACACAAAAATACCTTGGTTTTGCAAATGTCATCCTTGCTCATCGTAGGATGAGGTTTGTAGAATTTTCTAACTGATGAGAAAAGGTGCTGTCTGGGATGAAACTCACCTTATTTTGCTGGCAACACTGAACAGTTTCTAGCATAATATAGTTATACTGCTGTGAAGTCACACTAGCCATATTTAGGTCACCACGCAAAGGCTAAAGAATTTCTGTCTCTGATAAACTGATGTGCCTATTTACGACATTGTATGGTTTGATCCACAGGCCCAGGAACTTCATTAAAGAAACCAGGCACCACTGCTGGAATGGGAGCTCCTACACCAGGAGTTAGGTATTTGTAAATTTGTTAGGATATGAGCATTACCCTGGTTGGGGGGTACTCGTCGTACCTTTTAGGGGTTAAAAGAGTGGTTTTGGTATCTCTTAGGGTTTTCAGCCTCAAGAGGTTCACAGTGGGAGCTTTTGTGGTAGATAATATTGGTACCTCTTACTGTTAGGGGTGAAAAAATTGAAGCCAGGCCGGTAAAGCAGGTTCTTGGTGCCTCTTAGGGTTCTTTTCAAAATTTCCCAAAAGCACCCAAGTTGTCCTTTTCATATCGGAGTTTCCCCTGGGCATATCCTGAGGAAAAGCTGGTTTCTCATGTCTGTCATCACTTATTTTCATCTCCTGCAAAAGAAACTACATGAATCTCTGTGAGAACTAGCTAAATCACCATAGTTGAATGTTTTGGCCTGTCTCATTATCTCTGGTAGGCGCTGAAAAAAATCATCAATCTTTTCAGGCTTTTGAATGATTCTGAAGCAATTTTCTGAATATCTTGGATGACATAGATTTTCTCTTCCAGACCCATGTCTCAAGCAGGTCGTCCAGTCAGTGGGTTTGTCAGGCCAGGAACACAAAGTGGAAGACCTGGAACGATGGAGCAAGCCATAAGGACCCCTCGTACTGCACAAACAGCAAGGTATGTGGTACAGCGACTGTAAATGCTCTAAACACCTTGTTCTTAAGTTTTCATGACTAATTTGGCTTTTTATTCCCACTTTCTTTCTCAGACCAGTGACAAGTGCTTCTGGTCGACATGTTCGTCTTGGCACTGTAAGTATTAGATAATATTGTTGGCATTAAATTCATGAACATTGCAACTATTTCATAATGGCATGTGAGCTTGTTTTGCATTATAAAGCAAAGGTGTGAGAATTTTATACTTAATTGATTTGCTTTTAAATAATGTTTGACACTGCATTTTGAGGTTGATTTTTGTTACTTCTGACAGTCCACCTCTCTCCGCAATCCAGTCACTCTAGTCCTTATATAAATTTTTTTTCAGGCATCCATGTTGTCGCAGCCAGATGGACCATTTATAAATATTGCAAAACTAAACTTGTCCAAATATGCACAAAGACAAAATCTGGCAAAGGTACAGTTGAAGAAATTATGTACAGGGTGCTAAAATTAAAAGAAAAAATAATCAAAAACTTGTCCTTGATTATGGCAGATGTTGATCAATAATTACAGTACCAGGCATTACATCAGATAATGAAAAACTCTTTTCCAATTTTTGTATTTTATTCGGAAGAAATCTCTGATTATACGGAGGATGTCACCGTTAACAAATGACACATTAGCAGATGTTTGACAGGTTTAATCATCAGTAACATTTGACAAAATTGTGTTCATTGTGAGAATGTACTCGGTTATAAGACGCACCCTGAAGTTGGAGCAGATTTCGATTGGACAGGTATATTTTTTGTAAAAAAAATGCTACACCTTATAACCAAGAAAATATGGAAATACGAGACTGGAAACCAGAGGCTAGTAAAATTAGATAAAATTTACTGATGTTTAAGGTGATATAGTTGTGTGACAAGTTCAGCAACAGTTTGAACAAGTGTTATCATAGTGGGAGGGGGTACTCTCAGAAAAATTGCGTGGGGGTGTGCGGTAAGATTCTTGAAACCCTGACCTTATATCATGGCCAAAATTTGCAATTTTCTTTACTCTATGCCAGACCTTACCCAAACTTTGATGCGCTATTTCAATTGTTTTTTGTCATCTCGTAGAGATCTTTAAATGAGAAGAGAATGTTCAATTTCCATTGTGTGTCCAGTGAGTTTGGTAGTGGCTTTTTAAAATTCACTTGTCAAGTCATAAACTACCCTCTCTTGTTTTCCCATTGCGCCACCTAGATAAAAAGGATATGGAAGAAATTTTAAATAGGTTTTGCCTTTTCTCTTGCAGGTTCTGTTTGAATATATTTTCCACCATGAAAACGACGTAAGAAATGTAAGAAATTAACGAGGAATGATTAAATGGCACACCAGTGTAATAAAACAAGAAATTCTGTTTATTGATAACTGTATTACCTAATAAAACTAAAATTGTCATTAGTTCATAAAACCCTAAACTATCAGTGATAAAACTACCTTATACATCAATTAGTTGAAACATTGGTATCAGTGTCAGCGACAGCTTTGGGGAATGAGTGAGAATGGTAAAATATATTGAAATAGTGCTGGCAACATGATTGTTTCCTTTTTATTGGTACAGATAAAATTAATTAAAGGTGGTGCACAAAATATTCTGTGGAAGGTTTTTTCCTGTTACTTTGATTCATTGTCTGACGAAAAAGTACTGAATTCTTCTTTTGGGGGAACAAGGATGGCGTAGTGGTGAGAGCGCTCGCCTCCCACCAATGTGGCCTGGGTTTGATTCTGGCCTGGTGACATATGTCGGTTGAGTTTGTTGTTGGTCCTTGCCTTGCTCCAAGGGTTTTTCTTTGGATTCTCTGGTTTTCCTCCCTCCACGAAAACCAACTTCTTCAAATTTCATTTTGACCAAGATAGAGCACCTGTATGTGGCTGATGCGACTTCCTTCCTAAATATTGTAAATTTACTTTTTGCCATTTTTTTCATTGCAAATTCCAAAGGTTTCCCATGTCTACACAATGTACAATCTCCAACATATTTGACAATTTTCTCCGTTTTTTGTCACCCATAAAAATAAATAAATCAGCTTTGTTTAAGGAGGGTGACACACAACAGGATTCAACTGATAAACTTGTGGCCCTCGAATTTCCGATTGAATTTTAATTTAGAAATGTTGGTTTTTGAGGAGGGAGGAAAACCGGAGAACCCGGAGAAAAACCCTCGGAGCAACCCACATATGACGCTGGTCCGGGAATTGAACCCAGGACACATTGGTGGGAGGAAAGCGTTCTCACCACTGCGCCACCCCTGCTCCACCCATCTGCTTGACATTGTAATACCCTAAAGGACTGTGTAGAGGGCTAAAGATATAACAATTGTTAATCTTCAGGCCTAAGCAGTACTTTATTTTGATTCTTGTAGGCATTAGAACTTGCAGCCAAAGCAACTGAAGAATGCCAGTTTAAGGACTGGTGGTGGAAAGTTCAACTAGCAAAAAGTTATTACAGGTACATTGGTACATTTTAAAGTTGATTATGATTTTGTTGAGCAGTTACACACTCAGGGTTACCACGGCTCCTGGATAACCTGGAAAGTCCTGGAAATTTGTGTTGTTGCATTTTCCAGGGCTGGAAAGTCCTGGAAAAAGGCTTCTGGTCCTAGAAAGTTCTGGAAATCTGTTAAACTCAAGTAAAAATATGAAATGTATGGCAGACAGTAAGGAGAATTAACATTGAGATTTTGGGAGTGAAAGGATTAATGTGAATTTTAGAGTCCTGAGAAAATCAATCTGAGTCATGGAAAAGTCCTTAAAGATGACAATATTTGCTGCAACAGTTTTTGGCTCGCATATCCTGTTTTCTGATTGGTTGATTCCAACTCCTTTTCTAGCTATACCTGAGGGACACTGTGGCCAAGTGGTTGGAGTGCTGAACTTGAAATCCATAGGTGATGGGTTCAAGTCCTGTTCTAACCAGTAGTTAATGTTGTTCTTGGTAGTTGTGAGTTCAGCTCCCTGGCCACGTTTGTAAATAGCAAACTTGTCTGCCTCATACCAGTTGGAATTTTTAACTATGTTGTGGTTTATTTACATTATTTGTTTCAATGTTTTTTTTCCACTGGCCCGCAAAAGAAATGGTAGTTACGGGTTATGAAAATTTGACAGTATTTAATAACAGGGTAATGTCAAATTTCTTGACTGGTCTATTTTAAGTGATGTCTTGACAGACATCACTCAAAATATCTTGACAGACTTCGAAATGCAAGTATGGTTTTTTTTTTAAAGTTGAAACTTCAATCAGTACATACAATGTGAACAATTGAAAGGTGTACATAACTGGTTCGAGTTGCCGTAATAACGGGGTAAATTATAGTGGATTATACAGGTTAGGATTTCAGAATGTGGCAGTACTTGGCCTTATTATTGGCTAGTTCCGCGAGCGGGCAAGATGAATCAAATCCTGCGCTGTGATTGGTTACCCGAGCGGGCAAGATGTAGCTATCTTGCCCGCACGGGACTACCCGCCTTGTCCCGCAAGAAAAATTTCCCCAAAAGCCACATAATAAATCCTTTATTGACCAAGCTTGTTCGGCCAAGATGGCTGGATATTGGCCTCATTATTTTTTTGCGTGTTTATGGACCTCGACTCCGTCTCAGTCCATAAAAACGCAAAAAAATAACTTGGCCAATATCCAGCCATCTTTACCTCACACTTGGTCAATAACCCATACGTATAAACGGGGTGGCCGAATTAACAGGATTTTCTTACAAGAAAAATGAATAGGCGTTTCGCTGGGACACAAAAGACTGGGTGTAATAACGAGGTGACCATATTAACGAGGTGATTGTAAGGCGATGTTCCACTGTGTACTAAGTGTTTATTTTGAATGCAGACTTGGTATGTATCGTGATGCCGAGAGACAGCTCAAATCAGCACTGCGTGATCAAGATGTGGTGGATACATATCTGTATCTCTGTAAAGTTTATAGAAGACTGGATCAGCCATTAACAGCTACTGAAGTATACAAAAAGGTTTGTCTTTGTCCTTGGATTACACACCCAACTGTTTGGAAACTCTGCCTACAGACGTAATATTTCAAACACGAAAGACCATTGAAAAGAGAGTTGAAAATGACGAGCTTATACATGTAGGTGTTTGGAAATGTGGTGAAACAATGTCCTGAGTGTTTGATATATCTTTTCGATCTTTACCAAATCAGCAGTTCATATCTTGTAGTTTCTTGTTGTTATTTATTATATACAGCCGTTTCTTCTTTTCTTTTCTAATAATTTTTGTTAATACTGAAGTAAAAAATACAGCCGATTTTTGTTTTCTAGAATAATTTATTGTAAAAACTTTAATCAATAAAAATCAATAAAATACAAAAAAAATCTTCTCAATCTAAACTAAAACGAAGGAAAAAATAAAGAAATAAAATATATGCTAATTAAGATCAGATATCCAGACGCGGTACTGAATTCTTTTGTTTAAACTTGCTGAATTATTAATGAGTTTGAGAAAGATACGTGTAGTTCTAGAACATCATATGGTTGAAAGACTTTGTTAACGTGTATGACCATTCGCTAGTCACAAAGACCTTCTTTCATACTTTTCCTAACCTGCTGAACAGAAAGTAATATTGGTACTGACAGCTTCAACAGAAACACAGACTCATTTATGCTTCTCAGTTATTAGAGAGTTATTCTTGTTTAACTGATTGAAAGGACTTCTCCCTATCACAAAAGTAACGTTTTTTTTCCGTGAGGACAAAAATCGTTTCTTACACATGAACAGAACGTCGCGTTGTATGCAGATACCTAGGAAGGTAGTCCCAGCTATAGCTCCTCCCTCCAGAGGTCTCCAGATCTAAAGGCAATGGGTATAGGTTTCGTAAGTCCCATCAAAGCTCAGTTATAGACAACATGACACAGCTTGCTTTGTTTAGTGAGTACTGGTGATGAAAACAGCTTTTAACAAATCCTTCTTTTCATTGTTGCAGGCTTTAGAGAAATTTCCCGGAGAGACAACCCTTCTGACAGGAATTGCACGCATTCACGAGGTAAAAATCAGAGCGCTTAGTCTAAATCTGATCGATTCGATTCTATTCTAGTTGTGGTGCAACCAGGCTCGATTTCCGCCGCCCTGTCCAGGGGCCCGTTTCTCGAAAGTCCCGGAAACTTTTTGAGCCCGTAAAGCCACACATATACAAAAAGAAAATTCAAGCATTACTATTTGTAACTTTAGAAACTCTGGACAGTTATGCTGACACTAGCACTCTTATTTCTGAAATAAGAAAGGCATCTTCATTACAATTCAATCTTAATGTAGATTATTTTTCTTCACTTTTTCTCACTTTTTTTTTTCCTCTTTGACAAATAATGTATTCAAAATCGACTTTTTTTAACGCCTTCAGTTAGTAATTCATGTTTGTATGTCCTTAACACCGCCTGCCTAGATTAGCTCGCTATTTGCAGGCGGTGTTCATTGTAAGTAAGACTCAATAGACTCAATAAACTTCAAACTCAATAAAAAAAAAGCCATTTTTAGTTCATCTGTATCTGAAAACGGAGAAGTGTATACGCCTGAAACTTCTTGTGTGAAGAGAACCTCTGTTTATATTAAGAATACGTGAATAAAACAGCTTTTTAATCACAAGCTTCGAGATTTTGCTATGGCCTTCCGGGTGCGAAAACTTTTCGGGACCTTCGAGAAACGGGCCCCTGTCCGGTCTTTGTTCCTCCCCGGAAAGATTTCGGAAGAGGAGCGCAGTCTCGTTTCTCAAACAGCGACTTGAAATCGAGGCTATATTGAGACAGCGTGGCCGAGTGGTTAGGGCGCCGGACTTGAAACCCGGAGGTCGCGGGTTCAAGTCTCGCTCTGACCACTACCTGGATTTGTTTTACGGTAGCCCCGAGTTCAAATCCTCGGCCACGCTTGTAAATAGCCAACTTGTTTGCTTCCGGACAGTTGGGATTCTTAACAATGTTATGTTCAATTTGAATCATTTGTTTCAGTTGTTTGCTCGGCCCCGCTAGCCTTTGTTCCATAAACACTGCCGAGGGTAAATACAATTTAAATTATTTTGTTTATTTCATATTGCAACGTGCTGTGTTTGTGTATGAAATATAATAGAGACTATACTAACACTGCTGGAGAAAGAATTTTAGGTTAAAGGAATTTCATGGCGGTAATACAGTACTTTCCAACTCTCTTGTTTCGTTTTCTTGTTCGTGTCTAGGAGTTGAATGACATGACCAACGCTGTGAAACTATATAAAGAAGTGCTCCATTATGACAATACACATGTGGAGGCCATCGCTTGTATCGCTACTCATCATTTTTACACTGATCAACCAGAAATTGCACTCAGATTTTACCGGTAAGTCTCCAACTTTTCATTGATTGACAGTTATTTTTTGTTTTATTCTGTCAGGACATATTGCGGTAGACGTTTAGTCTATTACAGAGGTTAGGTTTTAACTGCAGTGTTATCTAGAGATACGCACCTGACCAACAACAACAACAACAACAACACACCTTTATTCGCCTAGTACACACGCTGACGCTGATAAAGTTAAATAAAATAAATAAATAACTTTTCTGTTAGTACTCAACTCAACATGTGACCAATCACAACAAAATAGCGAAATTACCCAATCAGAACCAAACACGAAGCAGAAACATGCAAACTGTCCACAACTTGTGTGCCAAGCGTGGTATGATCGCTTCCAAGCGCGTGAAAACGTACGACCGCTGCCAAGGGCGGGAAAACGCACGACTGCTGCTAAGCGCGGGAAAACGACCGCTGCCAAGCGCGCGAAAAGTAACCGATTGATTTGGTTAGGTTTTACTCCTGATTGGGTGAAAACCAGGACGTTCCGAATTGATAAGAACCTTAAACTGCACGAGGGTTTTTGGAATCATCCTTTTTCTGCCAATCTAGTAAGTCCCACGTACAATTATACAGCTACACTTCAATTGCTACTTTATCAGTATGTGTTTAATTTGTCGTTCGCTTTGCAGCCGCCTTCTCCAGATGGGTGTGTACAATGCAGAGCTGTTCACCAATCTAGGGCTGTGCTGTTTCTTTGCTCAGCAGTATGACATGACGCTGAACTGTTTCGAAAGAGCGTTGGCTCTGGCTTCCGACGAAAACATGGCGGACGTTTGGTACAACATTGGTCACGTGGCTGTGGTAAATAATGTTTCACTTTACACTAGAGACGAGAGACCTGTCCAAGACTTGGACGGGTTTCCCGTCTGTGACGTCTTCCCTTCCTGGTTTGAAAACGGAACGGGACGGGTTTTTGACGAAAAGCTTGTCCCAGTTTACCCGTTTGGTTATCCATCCAGTCAGACATCATAAGAAACCCATCGAAGTCCGTCACGAACTCACGCTTCGACGGTTTTCTGGTCGAAATGAGAGGCAATTTCACCGAAAGGAGTGGAACAAAATGGCCCTTAACCCTTTGACTGCCAACGGCGCATAGACGCGTACGTAGTAGTCGTGCTCTTTGTACCACTTGTGACGTCATCAATTTAACTGTCACCAGATATTCTTGATAAGCAGATAGTAGAGCTAGGATAGATTTATCCACACAACAGTCGGTTTTGGATATCGACGGCATTGTGACGTAGCAAATTGAAAAACAGCATTACCAGTTTTGGTGCAGAAATGGCGGTAAAATGGCCCATTATACCTATAATTGATCAGGGTCCTATTTCCGTGCTTTGCCCATAATTAATACCCAACATTTTACGACAGCCAGAAAGACTATGAAACGCGAAAAGTAGCGAGAGTAAAAGGACCGAGAAAAAGGAAAGGAAAGGGGCAAGAAAAAAATTCGGAACGGGCAATCGCAAAAAGGGCTTATGCGCATACCCCAGATTAAAATATTGTACATTTGTGTACCTAATCGTAGGAAAATCTATAAAAAAAAGCTTTTTCAGCAAAACTAAGGCCCATTTAGCGTTATGGCAGCCAAAAAACTGATATAACGGTTACGGCATTTTTTGTGAAAATTGGCAGTCAAAGGGTTAAATAGCCTTTAACACATCCAATCGTGGATTTATGAAGGTAAAGTTAAATAAGTTTTTTGTGACAATCTCAGTCCAGGACAGAAAACGCGTCAGACGGTTTACTTGTCCAGTCGAGTTTCTCGTCCTCGAGAGTGAATACGACTAATAAGATAAACATGGAAATGCGCGATAAGCTGCTAAAGTCATCAACAGGTGACATTATTGATTAGTAGCTGGAATTACAGAATAGGTATTCAACATACTTAAACTTGAAAGAAAGAAATAGCGTGGGACTTTTCACTGGAAAGGTGTTTGACCGTTGTTTTGTGGTTTCTTCAGGGTATTGGAGACATCCAGCTCGCCTATCAGTGTTTCAGATTGGCGCTGGCATCGAACAACGACCATGCAGAGGCCTACAACAACCTGGGAGTCCTGGAAATGAGGAAGGGTCACACGGAACAGGTAAACCGGAATTATGATGACCATGTTTGGTAATGTTCAAACCAAAGAATTAATTATTTAACGATAACATCGCGAATCCGGATGAAACACGTCCAGACCATCAGAAGACAACGACTTAAGGCTAAGGAATCTTAACAAAACTGAAAATTGGCTAGGATATTTCACAAACGGCGTACATTTAGCCTTACAATTGAACAGTGTTACCCTGAAGCAGGCGTACGTTATACTAGCTAGACCCCTTGACAAGGCCCCAAGTTGTTCGAAGGCTGGATAAACGCAATCCACCGGATAAATCGCTAACTAGTGTAGCCAAAGCTATGAAAGTGCTGCGGAAATTGTGATGCTGTTTGCAAATTGAAGTAGGGATTGTGTGGAATTGGTTGTCATCAAGTTATTTTGTTTGGTCAAGTCCCAGAAAATGTTGAGTAAGATGTGGTTATATTCAATTCATGATGTCATCGGTTACAGCGTTTAATTTCTGAAAGAAATAATGCAACAATAAAGTTCATAAGTTTAAGATTTCATGAACGAAATTAAAAGATCGCCGACACGCTTTTCAAGAAAAACAATCTGACAATAAGCTGGCCAAATTTCAGCTAATTCAGGGGCTGCCGACTTGAAGCCAAGTTAAAAACGTTCCGAGAAAACAAGAAAAATACATTTTTTGCGGCATCTTAACCTCAATAGGATTATAACACCTAATCATCCATTTTGATGTTTACCAGCGAGGGATCATCTTGCAACAACAATAGGCATTTGACAGGTGATATGCAGCAGGCCAAATCTTTACGCGGGACGTGGCGGGAATACACTGGATTTTCTATTTATCGGCGATAGACCAAGAAAACTAAAAACCTTTGAGACTGTCGCGTGACCGCCATCAATAGCTCGAAAGCCATGAACCGATGCACAATTTATCGCGAGCGCCCTGCTTTTTTTCCATCGTCGGAAATGGAAGATTAGATTCGTGTGACGGACAGCTTTCGTTCTGGCACTGAAACATCCAAATGGAGCCAAGTCCGTTTTTACTTCCTAAATTCTCCACAAGTTCAACGTTTTCCTTGACAAAAGCGACAGGTCACCGATTCGTTGATCTTCTCCTGCAGTCTTTGACCGGCTGCGATAGCGTGGCCATAGAACTTTTGCCATGTTTCAGTGCTTTCCAGATCTGTAAGAGGTTCTTAAACCGTAATTTCTGGCCGGCTTGCACTGCATGTTGACGAGGAAACCGGCGAATCGCATTCGGCGCTTGGCTGCTCGTTCAACCCTTTTAGCCATTACTCCTGGTCGAAGTAAGAGCCTTTGTCACTCTCTGCTAATTCTTCAGCTCAATCAGAGCGACACGAGTCTTTCGGCTTCTTCCCTCGAAACAGCAAGATGACAGTGTAGAAGATCTTATGTTATGTTATGTTAGAACTTCTCAGTTGTTTGTCTTGGTCTCGAATTGAGGAATGCGCAGTGCATTTTGGTCCGCTGAAAGCGAGGCTCTTCACAGCGCAGAGCATTGTGGTCCGCTGAAAACGAGGCTCTACCACAGCGCAAAGCATTGTGGTCCGCTGAAAGCGAGGCTAAAAACCATGGCAAAATCTCAAATTTTTCTACCTTTCTTTTATATTTAGATTATGAACTGCTGCTACGCTCGCTACGCTCGCTGCGCAGCAACAAGTGGATAAGTGTTCACAAAACAAACCACGCTATCCCCTGGATAGTGATTTATCTGGTGGATATCGTTATCCACCTTTCGAACAATCCGGGCCCAGGCGTATAACAGGGGCCCATTACATTGTACTATGGACCGGATATCACATAAAACATCGTGCAATGATTAGTCAAATAGTTCTTCAGAGTGCTTTATGTGCTGTGTATTTGGTTAAAGCACTCATGCCTTGCCTCGAGATGAGTGTCTTAAAACAGTCTGTCCTTTCGCTTTCAAATCCTCAGAACAACATCGTTCCCAGGCTCTCTCTTCTCTGCCACCCATGTCGTTGGGAGAAAGACCCTGGTTGCGGCTGGTCACGTGACCACCTGTGACATCAACTTTTCCACCGGGGTAGAGTCAACGAATAATTTTTGTCGATCTCAACTGAAGCGAAACAAAGACGATTGCTGGTCATCGCTATATCAACCACACACGGGCAATTCTCCAGTCTTATTCTAAGCTTCACACAGCTCAGACGAACTGTAGTTATATATATCCAGCGTATTGACAGTAATGATCACTCCGACTTCAATTCTAGTCGGTCGATTTGAATACTATTAAAAAAGTAAAACTGTTTCGCTGTTTCGTGTTGCTTGAATTAATCTCACGGCACATTGTTCGCTAGGTAAACGATGTTTTATTAACCACTTTGCAGAATATAATTCTTGACCATGCTAAGGAACCGTGTTTCAATATCTGTCTAAATATAAACTTACATAAACCTGATGCAGATGAAACATAATTATAAACATAATTTTGCATTGCTGTAAATCAAATGCGAGTCAGAGTACTCGGCTAATAGGCCGTGGACAGAAATACCTTTTAACAATCAAAATACCGCACTAAGAAGAAATGAAATTTCCTCCGAATTTAAAGATTCAAGAGAGTGATCCACTGGTTTCGATTCGGTACGTGACGTTTTACATGTGCTAACCGTCAAAACGTTTGTGCTCAATTCGGCTGCCGAATTTCTTTTTGAACGAAAGTCTTCTATACTTTGGAGACAGCAGAAATAATGTAGCATTTTTCATCGGCAAAATTCGACTTCGAAACCCCGATAAAGCGGGTAGTTAAAGGATTTGAAACCCATAAAGTTTGTCTCAGCAATAAACAAAACACTCTGCTACCCCTCCCGCCCAACAGATTTTTTTACCACCCAGATCTGGGTGGTCACGTGACCAGCCGCAACCAGGGTCTTTCTCTCAACGACAAAGGGGGGCAGAGGAGAGAGAGTGACTAACTGCAAGGGACCGCATACGATAAGCACTGTCAACGTAGGATCTGCAAGAGACCTGATCAGCCCCCCCCAAAAAATGGACAAAGACAATAGACTGCAAGATTGATACTACGTGAAAAACGTTTCGAGACACCAACATGACAAGAACCGATAAAGGAGGATCGCAACAGTGGACAGCTGTTTCGCCCTTATTGGGGCTCGTCAGCACTGTGTAGCGAAGATATGCAACGCCAGCCAAAGAGGCAACGCACATAAATTGCAAAATGACCCGTTCCATATCAAGTTCCGTACTTTGAACTCACTTGTGCCCAGAAACATGGGTTGCCACATCACGTGTTTCAGGGCGCAAGGAGACCAAAGTGTCACGATTGGTGTCTCGAAAACCTGGGAACGAGGTTGTCCTCAGAGGTCAGGTGCTCACCTTGGTATTCTTTTTCAGGCCCGCGCATTCCTTCAGACCGCTGCCTCTCTTGCTCCTCACATGTACGAGCCTCATTACAATCACGGACTGCTGTCACATAAGGTATGCAATTATTTCCTTGACCGCTGAGAGCGGGCGAACGTTCGTTGTTTTCTCAGTCATATAATAAGTAATCGTATAAAAGCTTGCGCAATTACTGATCTTCTCTACCTGTGATGTTTTACTTGTGGTGTAAATCCTCGATAGAAACAAAGATGAAGTGTTTCTGCTTTTTTTAGAAATACTGTGACAAAAAGAGTACAGTTATAGAATCACGGATTTTAGCTTGCGCATTCTGCAGAGTGTTGTCTGAAAATCTTTTGTTATTTTGTGTACGAATTCTCTCTCGTACGCGCTTCAGTTCCTAAACGGGTGACTTCCGGTTTGCTTCATTGCCTCCCGGATGCAGGGAACAGGAAGTCGCCCTGCATGTGAGGCGACGCTGTGTTTGGTTGTGTAGTTTATTTATAGTTTGTACTGTTTCTTGGTAGATTGGTGACCTTCAGAGCAGCCACAGTTCAATCAGTAAGTCGTTGGAAGGCTACCCGGATCACAGCGACAGCAAGGATGTGCTTAGCCAACTCAAGGAAGATTTTGCTTCTTTGTGAACTTTCAATTGACTACATTCGCTGTATTATATTGTACATAGACAATGCCTGAGCTCTCTCCTCCGCAGAGGGTTGTTTTTTTTTTCGAATGGAGAGAATCCGCTGAACGATATAAGTGCAGGCGCAGGGTTACGTGAAGAGCGATCCATTAGACTTTGCGCCTGCACTCACCTCGCCCAGCGACTTTCTAATGACACCAATTCGAAACTCTGCTGAAGAGAGAGATGCATGAACGATCCGTTTTCGGTGCATTAATAAGTTAAAAAAAATAAGAACTCCAATTCAATTGCTACCAACTCCTAGCTTTGTCATTGCCGTCATTCGGAACTACAACTGCAAGGGGTCGACTGACACCTGTCTCGTAGTCGTTCCTTACCTTCGCGTCACGCAGTTTTTGGACTTTTGATTGAAAGGGAAGACTGCGTGACGGGGATCTCATTCACTGAGGCCAAATTGGCAATTTCAGAGTTCCCTTTTGCCTCTGTTTCAATACGAGTCTAAGTACAAGACCATTCATATGAAGATGAGTCCGTCTACAAGTTCATTGTCATGCAAATCAAACTCATTTTAATTTGAATGGTTTCGCACTTAGACTCGTTTCGAAACAGAGGCACAAGGGAACTCGGAAATGGCCTATTCTTTTTGGTCAGTGCTGAGAATCAGGGCCTCAACAGACTCCTACCTAGTCGCTATTCACGTGCTTTTGGGGAATAAAAACTTGGATACAAGGGTGGACTAAGGCGCGCGGGGTGTCATGGGAAGGATCGAAGGATAAATAGCTCTTTTTTCCTGCCTCTACCCATAACTCCCCGCGTGGTCTACTCGATCCAGAGCGCTTTCTGTTTGAAAAAATCCAACCTGACCCGTAAATAGCGACTGGTACGAGGCTGGGACCTCTGGGCAAAAACAAAAAGTAACCATTAATTATTAATCACAGCGGTTTCTCTCTTACGCATGTTCACAAAACCATCATCAACCTTTCATGTATGCACGTTTAAGGTTTTGATGTATATAACGAAGAACCGCGATATTTCCTCGATTAAAGCTCGTATCAATTGAAATAGCCTGTGACGACAACGATGCGAAGTATCCAGTCTTGTCTTGATCCGACTGTTTTTATGTAGAGGGATGAATTTTAAATAGTCTTTTAGGGGGCAGTACTAGAATCGAAGAAACACCAGTTACTTATTTACAAACATATTCTTGTGGACCCACCACTATTTACTGCGAAAAGACGCCTCCAAAGGTCCAAGAAACACTGCCAATGTATAGGTGAAGAAATCTAGAAATAGGCATGCTTAACTTCAGACACCAGATAATTCGCGTTAGGCCCTAGAAGTAACGCGTACGGCCCTACTAGAAAAGCGAACCGCCCTGCTAGGAACGCGTGCGGTAGACTGTTCGCAGCCCTCTATTTTCTCGTATTTTTATTCGATCTTCGAACGCGCGGATAGAATCGCGATAGAACTGGACGCCAGCTCAAAACGGGAGACTAGCCAAGGTATACTTTGTTTGGCTCGTTTCGCTCGCCTCCCAGCCTCCACCCCAGTGTGCTCCGTGCTTGCTTTGCTCGCTTTTTCTTTCGCGTTGAAAAATATAGAGCCTGTGAACAGTGTACGCTTTACGACCCTACAAGAAAAGCGTACCGCCCTGCAAATTCGATCGGTGCAAATATTTTTCTAAAATGTGATGAAAATGGACAATCTGACAGCGGATTTTACTATCCTGGCGAACTGTCCGATGCAGAACTACTTCAGTTGCCAACTTGCTCCGAAAACAGAGGAAAATTAAAAAGTCAACACTCTTCACAAATGAAGAAATGAATGGTCAGGTGATAAAATGCTTATTGACACGAGTGAGGTCGAGCCGACCGGAAATTCTGATAGTCTCGACCTTTATGATACGGACCCTCAGCACTGCCCCTTGGTGTCCCTTATTTAAAGGATTTGACTGTAAAATCTCTAGCGTTCAAAGCAATAAAACTCTGAGCACAAACTTAGTCAGTTTGAAGTGAATTTATTTAGCAAAATACAATTCGCTCCCACATATTAGAAAACAGGGAGCGATACAATTCCTTTCTTAATTCTTTGTACAGCATGAAGCATTAAATTAGTTCTTAAAAGGCTTAACACTATAAAATAAAATTATCCTTATCTATAACAAATTCTAAAATGTTACGGCTGCTGCGCACAGACCCCCCAACCACCCCACCCGTCAGGTTACCTTAATCGTTCACTGGAATTTTACAATTGAAACGCCGGATTCTTTAGTTTCCAACAATTTTTGTAGTATATCTTTAAAGTTTAATAACATCTTTTAATTACGTCTATGCTATTAAAAATATTAAGAATTAAATCAAAAAGTCTTATTACAGGAAATTTTCACAATATAGTTAAACCGCGAAAATTCGAGGACGGTAAAATCTCGAAGTATGCGCTAAAGTTTATTGCCGACGTATGCCAAATAAAAACAAACAATGTGTTTTAATCCCTGACGTTGAGTCGAGAAACATTTGTACAAATAATTATTCTGTCAAGGATATTTCAGTTCAGTTCGCAAACTGTCTTTTAACTGTCTTCTTGGAATGTCGACCATTGTTAACTGTCCGAGTCGAAATACATAGCAACCACAACACAACTTGCCGTTTACCTTGTTTTTCTTCTCGCGTTTCTGGTTTTGGATCTTTTAGCTGTCACAGAATCAAGTAACTTGGTTTCGAATACTTAAGGAAAACGAATAAAATTGGTGTCGCGAAAATCGCACTTCATTTAAACCGCGATAACAAGTTGCGGCGAAAATTTCCTCTAATAAGGCGTTTTAAAAGGCTCATGAAGGCTTTGCCTGGTTTAACAGAAGTTGTCTAGCCGCAATTCTTAGGCAGCGGAGAAGAGAAAATTAAATTTTACCTGAATATTTACTGTCATCCTTTCCGACCAGCACTGGCCCACGAGTCAAGAAAATCAGAGTGCTTTAAATAGGTTGATAAATAAATATTAATTTGTGAATTCAAACCTCCTCACAGCGTGATAACTGCATAAGTTTTAAAAATTAAATCCGTCCGAAATATCTATCGTAACGTCTGGAGTCATTAGCTTTTCTCCACGAAAAACAAGCAAACAAAACAAAAGCAGTGCATTTTAGCTTTGATATCTAGGCTAAATGGGTAAATAGTAAGAATAATTTAAAATTCAAATAAATTACTATAAGATCTCCATCTAAATGATTTAAAAGAGTTACAATTGTTGGAAAATGCCTAAACCCCGCATATCAGAATTCTGCAGATTAAGTCTTCAAGCTGGCACGGCTACAGAAACTAGCACTGAGTTCTATTGGCAAATGATTAAAATAGGCGCCACAGAAAGACATCCGCATAAAACCTATCGAAAATTCTATCAAGAAGCGAGATACCTCTATTTCTAGCTCAAGTTCTGTTTTACTCCTAAGAAGCTGAAAACTAAAAAAGTCTTTAGGCAACTACAGGACTCAGATTTGCCTATCTTTTCTTTTAAGAACTAAGATCTGTTTAATTTATTTTCTAACCTATTTTATTCATTGACGCTTAAATAAACTCCGGCTTGTCACTGATGGCAACCAGAGGACGAATGAAATCCAGGCGCGACTTAGTTGGCTTGTATCGTCGCAGTCTGCAATGGCCAAACAAATGATTGATCGGTAAATTAACCATGTACTCAGCTCTTGCGATTACCAAGGGACAGCGATACACAGTCCCGTGGTAATCCCGTGGTAGTCAGTCTTCTCTGGAGTAATTTGTAGTTGTTCTGTTTTTCTATCAGCCATGAACATGCGACTGCAAGCGCACTTGCTTGCTGTCCCCCCACCCACCCCCGGTAGCAGGTGAACATTTTCTTTGGTAGTATATAGGGCGACCCCTTCCCCCCCCCAAAAAAAAGGCAAAGCGAGCGAGATCTTGATAGAATCCCGTTTGGGTTTCCAATCTATCGCCCTATAATCCCACTGGGGATCTATTCACAAGATGCGCTCCCACAAGTTAAGGCTGGTTTTACTAGCGCACAAGCATAAGCATAAGGCGACATACGCGGACGCAGTAAGATGTTGATAATTAGCGCCTTTTGTTTTAAAAATTCCTAACAAAAGGTGGTAATTATCAACATCTTACTGCGCCTACGTATGTCGGCTTATGCTTATGCTAGTAGAAACCAGCCTTTAAGGAGGCTGGCAAAAGTTTCCAGAACTTTTCCAACAGCTAAACTTTGATGGATGGATACTAGCTCTCTTTATCAAGTGATACTACAATATTGGTATAAAGTAAATGCCCAGCCACTGGTGAACCAATAATGGTCATCTTTATGGCATAATGGGTTACCATTGCAACAGTATGACCTGTTCAAAACACCCTTAATTTTAGCTTAAAGTGCTTATAACTCAAAAACGAGTTCGGTGACCCCCATTTTCTATTATCGAATATGTGACAAGCATGATAAGATGCTACTTTTTGTAAAGTACAAAAAGATTCTGTAGTGTGGGTTCAGAGCCACTTTAAATTTTTTTACGGTGGCTCTGAACCCACACTAAAGTATTTTTTAAACTTTGCAAAAAGTTGCATCTTATCATGGTCATCACAATTCGATAATAAAAAATGGGGGTCACCGAACTCGTTTTTGAGTTATAAGCACTTTAAGCTAAATTAAGGGTGTTTTTAGCAGGTCATACTGTTGCTATGGTAACCTATTGTGTCACGAAAATGATAACAACGTGTTCACCAATGACTGGGCAGTTTTCTGATAACACGATTGTAGCATCAACTGATAAAGAGTGGTTATAATGGTCCATCAAATTCTAGGTCTCGGAAAGTGCTGTAAACTGTCGTCAGCCACCTTAAGAGGCTGAGATTCTGTCTCTTATTGGTTGTTACTTGCGTGCGGGAAACCAACCAATTACCTGAAGTAAATCGTACATCTCTGTACTGCTACGTAACTTGTGTGTAATTTTGGCGATCCATCGCCGCGAGAATGAATCGAGCACCCGCCGAGAGATGCCTTTTTTCGCAATGATTACAAGCTTATTTCTAACCAGCAAAGCAACTGAAAAAAGTTGATCACGCACGGCTGGTATCAAGCGCTTCAAATTCAACGCAACTATTTTCAAAACCTACCTCGCTGAACTACATCCGCGTTCTGACCTGCCCGGCGGAGGCTTGGGTCTGAGCAAATCGTCACGATGGTGAGATTCGTAACTGCCCGTTTCCAGTCCCTTAAAGTCAAACCCATTTGAGAGGGCACCGGGCTCATCTCGTGCCCAGTAATCATCAGCATCGGAATCATCCGCCGCATTTTTCTCAGAGTATGGATCATCTTCTTCGTTATTATAGAGATCATTGAAGCTCGGTATTCTAGGTTCAGCTGACACCAGTGGAGACAACACAGCTTTTTCAGCAGGGATTTTTTCTGGAGCCACATTAAATTCCGTTTCAAAATTCGTGTCAATTTTGTAATCGTCCTCACCTAACTTACCACGTTCACCTTCGGAGTAGAAATTATTGTCGAGTTTTTCTTCTCTAGAACTCAAAGGTTCGCTATATTCCTGCATTTCCTCGTGCTGTTCGCCAATATAAAACTGCACGTTGTTATCAGGACTGTCAAACATGTCTGAAACCCGAGGAATCTCGTTCAACGATGGCTCGTTAATATTCTCAGCGTCGCTTTTCTCGTTTTCCACCGACATTCTATTGATTCGCTCCTCGTTAGAAGCCATTTCATTCTCATTATCCCCACTTGTTTCGGAAATAATTATTTTTTCATCGATCATCCCTTTGTCTTCTTGTAATGAACGTGAATTCTGTTGTCCTTGCTCAGCTGGCTCTTCTTCATCTATAGGAAACTCGTACTGATTTTCGTCGTCTGAGTTTCCGCCTCCTGAAGCCTCCGAAAACGATGACCTTTCTGCCGCTGGAGCGATTTCGGTGTCGCCTAAAATAAACCCTCCTTCACTGTCCCTGAAGTGCAAATCCCGGCAAGTGGTCACAGCCATAGCAGAGCCAGGTACATGAAGGGCGTGGTGCGAGTGTGAGGAGCCCTCCTGCCTGTCGGAAGCAAATTCAGCAGAATCAAGCCTGTATTCGTCAACCTCCGGGGGGTTCGGTGCATCATCTACTGCTTCGTCTGGAGGTTCGTCCATCATCTGCTCCAGTACCGAGGGTACCCGGAACAGACCTCTGCCTTCTCCAGCCTCCGCTGGCGGCTCGTCAATCATCTGCTCCAGTATGGACGGTACACGGAAAAGGTTCCCTGGCCTGGGCCCCTCGCGCGGCTCTGCAGCAGCAGCAGCAGACTTGTGATCCAGTTTATGGCTGCTTACCTCATCATGACTTCTCTTGTCGTCACTGCTGTGTCTGACGGGCTCAGAGTCCAGCGGTAAATCACGCACGTGCTTCTTCAAGTCGTCATGGTGATGATGATGGTCGTACATAGTGGACAAGTGATGGCTGCTCGCTATTGCCGCCACTTGCCTCTCCGTCCTTCCCACGTTAGCGAGTTCTTCCAGCTCCTCGTCGCATTCCGTTTCCACAACCGGAGGGGGCATGTACACAACTGGTTGGTCCTCGACCACCCCTGGGGACCACGGAGAGGCAAATCCACTTTCTTCTACATCGTCTTTTCGTTCTGATAGCGCGTCGAAATCCAGTTTTGCCGGTTTTGTATCTGGTGAGGCCAGCTCTCTAATGACTGGCAGGGGAACACCAGGCACATGAGCAACCGGGGAGGGGGATTCTTGGGATATCGGCACCGTAGGGGGAGTTTGGTCCTTTCTAACTTCAGCTTCTATCAAAGCTGCTTGCTCTAAGTTCACCTCTAGAGGATTTCCCGAGTTAAAATGCTCCACATTATCCAAGTCCATTCCAAGCTCCAATGAATTTTGTGACCCTATTGTAAATTTGATTCTTCCAGTGTCCAGCGTACCCAATTTATCGTTACCAACTGCATTGAGATCATTTTGTTCATCGTGCGCTTGAACCCGGGCAACCGGTTTGGCGTCAACTTTGTTGCAATCAGGTTCATCCAGAATTTCCTGTTTGCCCACTCCGCCAATCTGTGCCCTTTGCACATCTTGAACGATGGCTGAAATCAATGCTGGTGTCTCCAGCTTTCTTTCTCCATTCACGGCCTTTTCCTACGAAACGGAATAATTGCAGCTGGTTACGAGCATGGCAGTAAATCACAGACGCATTGAATAAAACAATGGGAATGGGTTTAGGGAAGCGGGCCGCCCACCCCAATTCTTCTGGGAGTACTGGCCGCCCCACTTGGGCTCTGTCCACTTCCGAGCAAAATAGGGACCAGGATGGGGGATGAACGGACTGCCACATCCTCGAACTCAACCGTAACGTAACCCAAAGGCTAAACTGACCCTAAACCTTCACTTAATACTTTCAAAAAAAGCCAACCCTAAAATAAATTTTCCAAATTTCCCACGTACCTGTTTCGTCGACGTCTGAATATAAACAGCTTGGGGTTTCAGGAAATTGCCCCCGTCTTTCTCCACAGCATCCAGTACTTCTCTTATCTTCTGAATCACTCCTCTGTCCGAGGTGCCAAACTTGTTGATAGCATTTCCATCTTTAACCCCGCCGTCTTTTCTATTCGCTTCATTGCCATGCTCACTGTGATCTTCCAACATGTCGACACTAGGCGACACTCGATCTGACGCGTGCAGGTTCGGCAGGTCAGGCTTGTTGTCCGGGGGCGTCGTGTATATTTGCCCCACGGGAGGGGTGCTGGTAGTTGTGGTGGCCTGAGAGACATCACCCGGCGTTTTCTCCCAGTCAAATGGATCGCTTTCCTTGACGCCTTTCTTGGCGATTGCTTTCTCGAGGATGGATATCAACATCTGCGATGAAACATTACAAAAAAAATATATCAGGCGCAACTTCACTATGAGATCTTACAGTGAAGCTTCTCGAACCGAGCCACCTAGAAGAAAACTAACCAATCAAACGTCAACAGCGAACAACGGATCGGTAGCTTCTCGTGACGCTTCGAGTAACGGTCTGTTTGACGTGAAAACATAAACACTATCGACTCCTCTGCGTTATACACACTCTTAGAGATTTAGTCCTTGACGGCGAATTATCATAATTATAGACCTCGCTAGAAAAATTTAGCTTGGAACTCATTTTGCGACAACTTAACCAAAACCGTTGGAAGAGGACAAAATTCGGGATCGAAACAAACCAATCAACAAATGGCAAAGTTTACTGCGTATTCTTCAATGTTATTGGTTTATTTGAGAAATAGAACGCAACTCAAGTAACATTCTAGTTGGTTTTAAACCTCTTTTCCAAGTGGCCCGGTTCAAGTAGTCGCACTGTAGTGGTTGATCAACCTACCTTGTAGTCAGGCTTGTCTTCATACTTCAGCTTTGTGATGTGATCCAGAAACTGCTTAAAGCCCGGAGGCAATGACTTCAAAAACAACTGATGGTCATAAGCTTTCTTCATTTTGCCAACTTGTTCCTGACAATGCATGTAAAAACACAAAACTGATCAATGTGATACAGAGACAAGACTAAGAAAAAACAGTAGTTTTCAACTCAAGTTGAACAAAATGTACTTGACGACTTTTCAAACTGAAAATTTATGTACGCAGTACCTTATCCTTGATTTTTCTCCATGGCAGATGTCCAATGGCAAACTCGGCCATCATGTAGAAAAACGACCACAGATCATCTTGTCGGCCCATTTCCTAGTAGATAACAATAAATCGAGAACAGTATGTTTAACGTGAACTGAACAAACCCAGGGGACTCCCATTTAAGGACGTTCGCGCTAATTGTTTCTGAAAGTGAACCACCTTCGCACCTGCCACCTAATTGGAGGAGTGCTGTAATTCCGACGGGGATTTAAGTCCACCAGCACTCCCAAAACTGAAGGTGGTTCAGTTTGAGCCGTTTTTTCCTTCAGCTCGGCCTCTCGGTATGCGAAATCGAGCACTTATCTCATCCTGAACGCTAGAATATTGTTGCAGTGAGCTTCCTGGTTCATGATTACTAGATGACTGGCATTCATGTATGCAACATAACTGCACTCGGAACAGTTCTTATGAACTGCTGAATGCTGCATCCGGAGCTAAAGGAACTCCTTTGCTGTTTCGCGAAAATGCGAAGCTTCCCGCACGGGAAAGGATGGTACATTTCATGACATCACTTCCTGTTTTGCGACCTCATCAGTTTTAGTTCTGTCGGACATCTTTTAGCAAAATTGAACATCCTTTAGTTCTACCGAACATTTTTTAGTTCTATCAAACACCTTTAACGTATAACGAACATGTTTGCTTATTAATTTACTGCACTAGCATTCATGTATGCAACATAACATGGTTATATGTACATTCGTTATTTTGTCCGTAAAAGGCCTTCATAAAAAACGAAGAAAATCTATCGATTAGAAGT
Source organism: Micromussa lordhowensis (assembly GCA_964020085.1). NCBI lineage: Eukaryota > Metazoa > Cnidaria > Anthozoa > Scleractinia > Lobophylliidae > Micromussa > Micromussa lordhowensis. Next base: position 3,452,573 of record OZ026600.1, on the reverse strand, counting down.
TTGACTTTTTTGCAAAATGCACCGTCGAATTCCGTTTGTTTTAGCTCTTCATTTACCTGTGCGGCGGTTTCAAGGGTTCAAGGGTTAAGTTTTGTGAAAACGTTCACAACATTTGGAATTATTAACGCAACGGATTCACTTCTACAAAATATAACTACGAATTGAACGAACGTCCTTTTAAGGACGGGCGCGATTCGGAAATTTTGAAAAGAACCAGTAAGAGGTACCAGGATCGTTTTTTGTGGGCATGGCTTGAAAGTTTTTTCACCCCGAAGAGGTACCAATTATAAAACAACGCATTATCTCCTGTCATATGTTTATCTGCTCAACACTCTAAAAAAGTACTGGGAAATCTCCTGCTGTGGACTTTTTGAGGTTGAACACCCTAAGATGTACCAAAACCGTATTCTTAACTCCTGAAAGATACCGCGAACACTCTCGTCCTTTTGATATGGTGAACACAAGAAACTCAAGTGTGCATTTCTTAACAAATGAATGCCCAGACTTTGTACAGCCCGAATCTCATGTTTCCAGGAAGGTGAAATCACTCTATCACTCAATTTAATGCTGGCCCTTGAGGATTGTTAATTGTATGTACATGTTGGGTTCTGGCAAGCATGTTTGCTACCGGTATGTACCCTAGACAAACACTTTTCATTCTCCAAAACAGACACATATCAATACTGTCTGTCCACACCTCGAGCCGACCTTGTCAAGGTAACCACCTTTCTATAGCACAGGGGTTTCAATGAAGTTTTCAGCAGGAGGGCAACTGGTTTTCACAGGTGGGCAAAATGTTTGGAACTGGACTTCCTTATAAGAAAAACTTTCCTCAGGATGGTGAAACTAGGCGGGCAAAATCGTCCTTACAGCCAGTCAATTTGCCCAGTTCCTCATTGTTTAATCTTTATCTTAGGCTGTTGATTTGGCTGCACATGCCGTAGGTGCTATACCAATCCTGATATATGAAAAGAACTGACACACACTCACCTTATTTTCATGAGCATTCATTGATGCATAACGAACAGTTCCTCTAAATCCTGCTGAGCCTCGTGCCTAAAAGAACAAATTCACCTTCAGTTAACACTCTGTCTTCTCATAACAAGTCAACAACCATAGAGTGATTTTCACTTGAGTGTCAAAAAGAAAAATTGGTGTTGCCACCTTTTCATCCAATCAAAAGTAAAACACATCCAATCATGACCTGCTTGCACGTGTTTCCCGCACTTCAAGTCACATTACTTCGAGTTTTGACTGGCTCATTTCATAGTCCGTGTACTTTGCGATTGGCTAGATAGATTACTTTCATATTAATTTTATGACACTCAGTTGAAAACTGCCCTGTTAGTTAACTAATTTACCCTCCCACACAAGTGCATAATATACTGTCATCCAAAGAAATATATGTCCGAGGACAACAACAACAACAACAACAAAATTGTTATTTGCTGCAGTTCGAAGAATAGCAGCAAATCGTTGTTTTCATGGTTCGCCGGTTTTTGACAGTTTCCATGGTGACGCAAGCACTATAAGGGCGGGATTTTGCCGAGTTGAGCCATTCTACGCTGACGTTGCTGCCACCTTTCTTTCGTTTCGAGATTTTTTATTAATGTCATTTTGATTTATTTTGTTATCTTACAGTTGTTGGATTTACCACCCCTCACCCTCGGGATATTTGTTAAGTGTCTGGCTCTGCATTCGGAAGGGTTCAGGTTTCCTCTAAAAAGGGGGTTTTTCCTGACAGGCAGCAGGCACGTTATTATAACCTAGAGTTCTGTTAGTTTCAATAAACTCAAACGGGGTCTCATTGCTTGCAGAATGCTGGGCTTAGCGGTGCAGTCCGTCACCAGTGCATTCTATCCAGTGCAGCAGTCAGTTCCCCTTAGTTAACAAGTGACAAGTTATGTTTGATTTGTTGTCTAATAGAGGGAATAGGGGAAACCCAGAATTTTGCGACTACTGTTCAAAGATCTCCTAAAAATATGTTGAAAAAATGCATCTCTATGACTCTGATTACTCATAAAGTATGACACTTACTGGTCGCACATCACCATTCCCTTTGGTAAACTGTCGTGCCAAACCAAAGTCCAACATAAAACAAGCATGGAAACTGTCTGGAGAACTACCCATGGCAAAATTGGACTAGAAATCAACAATACTGTTAACAAAAATCGCAACACCTCATTTCCCCAAGTTTTTTGTTTTTCAATCATTTTCTCTAACTTTAAAACCTTTTTACCTGCAAATTTCCCTTCCCTTTCAGTTCACAGGTTCACAGCCACGTGGCCAATCAGGACCAAGCTTAGAAAGCTGCTAGTACTAGTAAGAAGCCACTCTAGTAGTATTTCTACTCCCCCTGGATGGGATGCTAGTCCATTGCAGAGTTACACCCAGCATTAAGTTTGCCAGTACCCATTTATACACTTAGGAGGAGAGAGGCACTGTGAGAGTAAAGTGTCTTGCCCAAGAATACAACTCAATGCCCCCAGCCTAGGCTTGAACCCGGACTGCTTGATCCAGAAGCAAGCGCATTAACCTTAAGGTCATCGTATTTCCCACCTATCAGTTTCTATTCATCTGAAGAAGGTTTCTCTGAAACAGTAATGATGATGACACTTACAGGTTTAATGTCTCGGTGAAGAAATCCAGCTTCATGGATGGCTTTGATAGACCGCAGGATCTGGAAACCAAGTCTTAACATGGTGCTCTGAGAGAACACTCCTTTGGGCTGGCTTCGCCGTAACTCGGCAAGATTGGAGGCTTGCAGAGACATCACAAGGTAGTTGAAATTCTCATTTCTACCACAGCTTACGAACTTGCAAACATGGCTACAACCTGAAACAAATCAAAATAGATAATCATGATAATAATGATAACTTCCTTCAGAACCTCTCATTTTTTATATATATTTAATACAAAAAAAGTAAGTCTAGTTCTATGCAAGGCTTTTCTGAGGTTAACATGTTACACTCCTCCTTTTCAGGCACCGTAGGTCAGAGCTTAATATGGTGGTGTCTGAAAAAGAGTAGTAAAACTGCCCAAAATGTTGCACTTTAACAACATTTTAACCCATCGACTCCTGTGCTGGCCCTAACTGGCTGTGACAAGCGTTGGCCTTTGTTCCACTTCTGACGTCATCACCTTTGACCAAAAATGGCATCATCTACATGTATGCTCAAGTTCTGCAGGAGGAAAGGACCTTTCCAATGATACCTAGATCAGAGTGATTAGCTCAATGGAGCCTGAGATATGCATGAAAATGTTCAGAAATTTGAGTGAAAAACTCGAAGCAGAATTTCCTGCTGCAACTACACTTACTCCATGGTAAAAATTGTCCATCTCGATGATGCTTTCTCAGAAATTTTTGAACTGAAAGCAAGCCCAGTAGAAGGCCAATCACTGCCACAAAAAGATAAGGTAAGGTGAAAAAGAAAGACGAAAAAGAAAAGCCTAAAGACATAGGTCACTTGCTCATCCAAAATCTCGAAATTTGGATTTCTGTGCATGCCAGAGCATAAACATTGTAAAAAAAACAGTGTTAGTGGAAAGAAAGGCATGCTGTCATGTTGCAAAAGCCTTTTTGAGTAGATTGGAGCTAATTTGGCCCATATCCAGGCTGAAAATCTTCAAAATATCCAAATAAAGGGGTGTTTTAGCAAAAAGCTCCAGGAGTCGATGGGTTAACCTCTGGGCTCAGAGTCCTATGAAAAACAAGATTTACTTCATTTATTTTATACATTATAATTAACAATTATTCCACAAGCGCGCGTTGGAGATGAGATGGTAGATAGCCAACAAGGTGTATAGCGGCCAGTTGGCTATAATCCTACCATATCCAACAAGGGCGGGTGGAATAACTGTTTTATTAAAGACGCCCCCAAAAGAGAGCAAACTAAACTTAAAAAAAATAAAAACGCCTCACAAAAATCACGTGTACGCTTATCATATTCGTTGAGCATGGTATAATGGCTCATAGCCCATTATGGCTAGGCAAATGAAAACTCTCGAATTGCACTATCCAATGATCCAGTTTTTAATAATGATGAATATGGGGCAACTTTAAGATGCAGAGCAAACCTATGTTTTTGCCAGAGTGATGAAAAATAAATCTTTACCTTGCAGTTTCTTAAGCACAGCTACTTCCATTTTGAGGACTTGTTTTGACTGGTCGACAGACTCTACTTTCAGAGCAACTGAGTCTTTTGTAACAAGATCAAAGGCACGGTAGATCTCACCTAATATTATTAAACACAAGTAAATTCAGAATAATGTTGAATCTTATATGAACATAAACTGCAATACCAAGACAGCGCAAATGGAAAAGCTATTGAACTGTCTCAGGTTGGTCGGAAAGGTTGAAAACGCTCTCCCCTGGATAAATCACTATCCAATGAATAGCGTGGTTTGTTTTGTTGACACATATCCACTAGATGGCAATTTATCCAGTGGATAGGGTTATCCAGCCTTTGAACAACCAGGGCCTGCAGTTGAAATAAAAATTAATGACATTCAGTAAATAATTTGAGTATGCATTCATGTCACTCCCTACATGTACATGCTCAGTGTTTACCTCCCCTCAAAAGACATCAAATATTCAACCCAAAATATTCCACACTGATAACCTAGCTCTACAGAGATCCATGTCTCCTCCTTCTTAACACCCATTGCTCCTCCTGGAGCATAGGCCACCAAAACAATGTCTCTCAAAGTTCCCCTGTCCTGAGCTACACATAGCCTGAGAGGCCCTAGCTGCGTCCAGGTATACATGATTGTTTCAATGTTTTTTTTTTAAGATCCCGTTGCCAGGAGTTACTTGGCTTGCCTCTCTTTGGCCTCTCAAATTCCACTGGAGGACTCCAGTGCCGTAAAAAGGGGAGGGCCCCCCAGTGTTTTGTTCCCCCCACAAGGAATTGGCAAATGGTATTGACATGGTGGAGGTCGCCAATTTGTTTATGGGGGAGAACCAGCAGCGCAAGCGACTGTTTGGGAAGTTTTCAGAAAATGACCCGCCGATGAAGTCTACGTTTGCCTCTAAAGCAACTCAGACAGTTGCTCGCATGCCCCCCACTTATATTACCCTTGCTACGGCACTGGACTTGGATATCTGATTGATTGCAGCTCAGGTTTGAAGTTTTTGTGCCTTTGACTAATGGGCAACAACCAGTAGTAGGTCTACATAACATGGAACTCTAGAGAGCTTTGTTTTCAGCAAGGAATTAATCTCAGATGCCTCTTTAGTTGGGAAAGAATTGAGCAGCAGTACAGATAGAGATGTCAGCTTTGTTTTTTTTTCTGGCTAATAGCTTTGAAGGACTCAGTCTCCTTCAAGACCAAGACCAGGAGATCAACATCATGCAGCCAGACATGAGACTGACTAGCAGAACATCAGTAGACAGGTTTTGGCGAGATCCCAAAATCATCAAAGGCACCAATTCATTTGAATATTCTATAATAGCAGCACTTGGCGGCAGCAAGGTGACAATCTTGAACAACTCAAATGTACTGTATGATTGTCTTTAGAGCAATCAATATCTCTAACGATCCAGCTGCCCAATTCTCTTACTATGTGCAGACAAGGGAATGTTTAAGACTTTTAGTTCTAAGTTTGATATAGAAAATTGCACTATACTAGTCTTATTGATATTTACTATTAATAACTGTATGGTGACAAGAACCAGAAGATAAAAAAGAGTTGTAATTTGCCTAGTGTTTAAATTATTCTAGAATCTACCATATCCCCAATATCAGTGTGACAAACGTGAGTACTTAGATTTATTACATAATGTAATAAGCTATCTAATGGTATACCATAAAGGTAAAATTAGCAAATTCACATTTGTCCCAGTGGCTGTTAATTCAATCTTAGAGACATTTAACCGGAATCCCTGACATCAGACAGTGTCAAACATGAACCTGCCAGGAGCTATTGAATCAAATCAGGTTAAAACATGTCACTTTAATAGATCCTTTGTTGATAAACGATATTAGTATGGAAAATTTGTGGCCTGAATATTTCCATCTTGTGACTAATAATTAATTCACCCTAATGAATGTTTATCTTGATCTGCTTTACAAAGTGCTTTGAAGCACTACTTCTGGTGTAATGTTTGTTATTCAAATCACCATGGTGGCAGTCCATTTTAGAGCACTTTGAAACTGGTTTTTCAAATATTGCAATTCAATTCTCATATTTGTCTACAGGAAAAATATTACATGCATAAGGCAATTTCTTGTGATTGTACATAACAGTCTGTTTGATGTGAAAAAATAAACACTATCACCTCCTGAGCTGCATTATAATACACTCTTAGAGATTCAGTCCTTGATGGCAAATTACAGTATAATATTATGAATCTTGCTCGCAAAATTTAGCTTGAAAACTCAATTCTGCAACAAATAAGCCGAAAACGATAAAAAGCGTATAAAACTTAGGATCGAAATTAACCAATAAGCAAATGGCAAAGTTTCTTGAGAGTTTCGCAACTCCTTGCACTTTGTTGGGTTTTCAATTTTGTCAAAATCTATTGTTTGCATTCTTCCATGTTATTGGTTCATTTGAGAAAAAAAATCACTATCCTTTGTTCTGATTGGTTAACTCTTTTTCAAGTGGCCCGGTTTGAGTGGTCGTACTGTAATAGTGACATCTTGCTTAGGGAGACCAGGAATGACTTCTCCTTCTCCTGACCTAATATTAGTAGTAAGATTTATGTCTTTGTTACAAACTTCCCCTTGAACAGTCAATCATATTGTGGTAATTGAACTCAATGAAACTTAGATCAAGTTCTGTTGAGTTTGACATTACGGTATGTAATCAAGCAAAGAAGATTTTAGGAGCTTGTGTCATGTGACCTTGTCAATAAAAAAAAATGGTTGTGGTCATTAGCAGAAATAGAAAGAGCGTGATGAAATTAGTAATATTGCCACAGACTGACGTTTAGGTGTGCGATTTTAGAGCGGTTTGAAAGTTTGAAAATTCTAAGAGATTCGTATGCTGGATGGCAAACTCAGCTTTTTCCAATACAAATCTTGTTGATTTTCTTAAAATTAAAATTGCTGTTAAAACTCTCACTAAATTGTCAGGGGCTTCAAATTTGGCAGTCATAGGAAAAAATGGCAGCTGTACATTTTAACAATACCTTGTGAACCTAACACAGCCTATAAGGCACAAAGAAACCCAAATTTTTACTATATTTGTCCCTGTACTAAGGACATTGTGTAGCCTATGTTTGAAGATTTTATAACTCTTCTGTATGTTTTTATGAAATGTTGTTTAGTTTTTGTGCACTAAAAGCTATGCTTAGATGTACCAGTCACCATCTTTTTTCCTATGCTTAATTTCACCATGCTCTTTCCATTTCTGGCATCTATTTTGTACCACGATCACTTTTTATGATTGACAAGGTCAAGGGGACACAGTCAACCAAAGAGACTATTGGGTTCAACTTATTAAACTTTACAAATGACAATAAACAACAATTTAATCTATCAGTCACATTCGAAAATCAAACATGTCTTTGTGATTGTGTCACTAGTTATATTTTAATATCTTATTAGCAAAGATATTACCACGACCTTTGGGTCAATTTCTCACAGCAGCCGCAATATTCATGAGCTTATATTACATAATAACCGCAACAAATTGAAAATCTGTCACATGAGTTTTATGTGCGATCAATAAAAGGCTAAGCAATATAGATGTAAATAGTAGAAACAGGTATTTGCTGCAGAACTTGTACTTTCATGTGAGTTATATCATAACAAGAAGTGTACAAGACAACAACAGGGAATTGTCCGCTTTCAAATTGTACAATTTAACCACGTTGAAATCGCAAAGATTTACTTACCAAACCCGCCACCTCCAATCTTTTTGTCCTGCGTTTGAAAAGACAAGAATTAACTTGGCATAACTGAGATCTATCACAGCTGAAGCTACCACATTGACATCCTAATTTATTTATTCTATCAAATACAAGCTGCCTGTCTTTAAAATCAGCAAGAACATTGCATCGAGAACGTCATTTTCAGCTCATCAAAAATCATATTTGATCCGTTCTAAAATTAGAAACATTGCTTAAAATATACAGCATTCTGAAGGCAGGATAACAAAAAATGAATGAGAATTGTAACGAGGAACATTCAGAACTGTTAATCTGACAATACACAAGCCGTTAGTTATCGACAAATCTTTACACTGGCGGCATTGTTTACATTTGCAACGCAGCGCTAATTAAAACAGCTAATTTGGTCAAAGTACGATTTCACAAGTTCCACGATAGGGAAATATCTTGAATAAAAATTTCCTTCCATTTCATGGTTTCCTTAGTCAGAATTTTGTTACAAGAGGCACAATCATGAGGAATATATCGTACACAGCCTAGAATCAACAATGTTTTGGGATGCAGTTGGACATTTGATGCGGATGACTAATAATTAAGCCGGCAATTTGGCTTGAACTTCGCATCGTCGCCGACTTCCTGTGTGTGGCTTGAATACTCTTCCGTGAAACAGTGAATAAAATGTCGACACCTCGGCCAGGCAACTCAATTATATTCTATAAAGAAAGGTTATATTACTATTCAGTTGTACATGAGAACAACTTTCAGCTGTTTCGATCACAAAAGCGCGATTTCATTAACAGTTTATAAAATTGCGAAACAAATTCAAGAAAAAAATTGGCACGCAGCATGTTGAAAATTCGATAAGAAAGTTAAACGGCAGTTCAGTAAGCTGTAGCTACTGAACAAACTGCGAAATATTGGGTCATATTCTTTAACAAACACATTCTATTTCAAAAAGTTCAATGTCTAATACTTACGATCTTCCATCGCTGCCTCACCACATCGCCCGGCGCAAGAAGATCCGCCATAGCTACTAGCTACCTTCCTTTGATAACGCTAAAACCGAGTAAAAACATTGGTGATTGTGTACGGGAGAGAAATTCTCCCACCTTCAACACACTGTAAAAATACTTAACAATGCTAAACCACTATAGATGAGTCATCGTCGCCTTTTTTATGTAAAACTTGACGAATATCGATATACCAGCCACGACGGAAAATATGGTCCGTTGAGATCGTGAGACGGCGATTGGATAATAAATTAGTCAGCGGAATAAAGCACGAACTTATGAGCCTATCATCATAAGAACCAGCGATGTAACAAGTAAAAATACAAAATGGCGGACAGTAGCGTTCTTTAATATCGATCCCAGCTGGTGGAAATAGTACAATTATTTTATTGCTTGATGCAGTTAAACACAGGAATCGCACAGAGTTCTAAAAGCACTTGGAACGAGTACTGGTTGGTCTATTAATAGTACTAAAGAAGCTCTCCGGTTACCTTAAATAGCACTTCGGTCAGCCTTTGTACAATAATAGCACTGCGGTTAGCGTACATGAAAGGTTACAATATAATAGCACTTTAAGCTATAAAATAGCATATATAGCACATCAGTTACCCTGAATAGCGTACCGGCTAGCGTGAATAGCGTAGATCCGAGGTAACACGATATATTCTTAAAAATTCGATTCTGTGCACTGACCGACCAGTCATGAGACTCGCTTATGACCCGATCTACCGAGGTTCGACTCCACCTTCGGGTTTTAACATTATATGGATATTTTCGTTTTATCACTTTGTGAAAAATAATCTAAGTGTGTGTGCAATTCTTGTCTTAAGCTGCATGTGCTTTTTAGATTGGAGACGTCTTGTTTTATCACCAATGGAAGATGACAAATGTACAAGACTTTTGTGGATTGAATGGGACTAAATTCATCGTATGGAATAACACTAACAATGACTTTGGATCTTGTTTTGAACTTGTGTGTCTTGCATGCCCGGCAAACTTTTTCTTGGCTTGTTCAAGTATATTCCATGCCATTGGAAAGCGTCACCGATTTGATCTTCCAGATGGTCGCCCTTACTTGTTTGCAATGCTGCAGGCCTTCACTTCCTGCCTAATATCTTTAGAATCACTGATTGAAGTTGTATGCTCCTGGGTTGTAATATCATACCATCCTCCAGTATACCTTCTAACTTGTTCACTCCTAGCATTAGCATGGATTTCAAATGCAGTGAATGTGTGGAGAAACAGGCATGTAATCCTCCTGAGGAGATGTTACGCCACCGTTCATGTCGCAGTTTTAATCTTAGCTTTCTCAGTGACAGCTATTCAAGTTTACTCTGTTGCTCTGAGAATCCATGACAACAGCTTTGGTCACTTGATCATTCATGATTATGGTACTATATGCAGGATGTCTCTTCAGCTTATATTTCTGATCCTACTAATTCCACCAGCTTGTGTTGATCATAACGGGATTGGCTTGAATGTCGATTTCTCGTCGTCAACAGCGGTAGCTACTGGTATCCAGAGTGGCACAGAAAGAGATGCATTACTACGATCTATCTCAAGAACCACATTCTACAGTAGCACCCAGTGTATTACTGATGATCTTGGCGTTGCCGAAGACAGATCAAACTTCCTTTCCAAACTAACATTTTGGTGGGTGAGACCTATGATGAAGAAAGGACACAATGGTAACCTTCAATGTGTAGAAGACCTATTTCTACTACCTCAAAGTCTTTCTACAAAAAAATTGAGAATTATTTTTTCAGCTAATTTTGATTGCTTGACCACAAAGAGGGACACAACTAATAAACTAGAGGATAGCTACTCAAGTGACTCTGCCTACAGTGCCATCAAGTTTTTACCAGGAGTACAGAGAAGCATATCCGATCCAAATTTTCAAAGAAGTGCTTCTGATAGAAGGCTAACCAGCGATGGTAGTTATACTAGTGCAGAATTTTCAGAAAAGGGTGCCACTGACGTTCCAGCTGCTAAAGTGAATAGTCAGAGATCTCTTCTAAGTGCTCTTCACCATTCATTTGGTATACAGTATTACTGCATTGGACTTCTTAAGTTAATGGGAGATGCTCTTAGCTTTGCTGGACCACTCTTGCTACATGCACTGGTGTCTTTTATGGAAAACAGACGGGTAATTTTTAACATCTCTTATGTGTTCTTGTTAATAAAAATCGGACAATTTTGCAATTAGAGGCTATATAACAATTATTCCATGAGCCCGAGTTGGATATGAAGTGATAAAATAACCAACGAGCGCGTAGCGCGAGTTGGTTATAGTCACTTCATATCCAACAAGGGCGAATGGAATAATTGTTTTAGTAAGTTCTCAAACCGGGGTTTGCCACCGATGTTTATTTTGGCCATTATAGAGGGCTGAAATTGAAATCTTTGTGTGGAAAATTTTTAAACTTGGCGCACTATTTTCCATATGATGTAAAACTCCGACTATTGGCTCATAGTCGGAGTTTTTTAGCCAATCAAAAAGCTAGAAATGCAATAGTCGGAGCAAAGAATTTACTAAATACTGATACAGATTCTCTTTCAGAGAATACAAGTGTGCTGTGTGTAAAGCAGTATGTAAACATGTATTTTCTCTCAAATTATTTGAGTCACTTAACAACAACAACATCTGTCTTTCTGTCTGTTTGCCTGCCTGTCTGTCTGTCTATCTGTCTGCATGTGTGTCTGTCTGTCTATCTGTCTGCATGTGTGTCTGTCTGTCTATCTGTCTGCATGTGTGTCTGTCTGTCTATCTGTCTGCATGTGTGTCTGTCTGTCTATCTGCCTGTCTGCTTCTATCTGGCTGTTTGTGAACCTTCCTGCATGCGTGTCTGTCTGTATTCTTTGTATATCTCCATCTTTATTTGCCTGCCTACCCACCTGCTTGCCTGCCTGTCTGTCTGTCTGTGTGTTGGTCTGCCTGTCTGAATACAGGTCTGTTCTTCTGGTCTTTGTAATCATTTTTTCCTTGGATATTTCATATAATTTATGTATGATATTTGTTTTAGGAACCAATGTCTCATGGCTATTATTATGCATCAGGATTGTTCCTGACAACATTTTGTGTGGCATTTGTCAATTCGCAGTTCAACTACTGGGTAAGTCAATGTGCAAATCTTGCCGAGGTTATTTTCTGTCAACAAAATGTAAAAATAATGCAGGCCGACATTCTTGAAATGTTTTGTTATCTACCACTAACCAGTCTGCATAGAGTTTCACTACACCTGACACTTGCACGTTGTTTCAAGTTCTTGTCAAGTGTCTCAAGCATTCGTTTCAGGCTTAGTAATGTTTTCATTATGTCTGCAGGTGAATAAAATTGGCTTAAAGATCCGAGCTGCTGTTATAACCACAGTGTATAACAAGGCACTTGGTGTTAGCCTTACCACTTTGTCAAAGTTTTCCTCAGGAGAAGTATGTGTGATACTGTCCATTTTCTTACTATTTAGCCTTTAGCCTATTTTTTTTTCTTTCTGGGGAGGGGTAATGGGTAGGTAGGAATTAGGAGAAAGATGGTCAGTGACCGGTCAGTAGTCTATACAAAGTGTGTAGCAACCTGCCGAGTTGTGATCAAAGATTCTGATATTAAGTCCTGTGTGCACTACTCTGTCCATAAAAATATATACTCTCTTGAAGGTAATCCCCCAAACCTCAGATGCAAACCTCCTCATGAAATAACACCTGCTACCCTTCTGGAAGTGGGCCTGCCTGGTGATACCATGATAAAGGTCTTTTGAATACATACAAGCCCAGGGCTTTTTTCAGACATTATTTTAGAATAGAAAAAGATTAGTTACTGTTACAGTTACGGCTTTACCATTATTACAGTAATTGGTATATATTGTGAGCTGATAACTTTCAAAAAATATTTGTAGTGTTAACAATTTAGGAGTTTTACTATACATGTAAGTGTACAATGTTCTTTTTGGATTATAAACTTTTTCGTGTCAGATCAGCAAATAATAATAGGGCAGTTTCTGACGCTGATAAGTATTTGGGGTTTTTTGGTAACTTTTTTCCAGGTAGTGAATTTTATGAGTACAGATACAGACAGAGTGGTCAACTTTGCTCCCAGTTTTCACCAGTTCTGGAGTTTACCATTTCAGATTGCAGTGTCCTTGTATCTCCTGCATCAACAGGTCAACCTCTCTTTCATTCATTTGATTTTTCTGATTCTGATTAAACTCTCAAATAATCATTAATAGTAATTGACTTTAATAAGCTTGCTTGTTCTTGTCTTACACATGCATTGTCCTAGGTTGTGTTCTATTGATATGATCCGGATCAGGATCAGTGATCCAAGATCACTCATATAATGGTGCATAATAAATGTCTATTTTTCATTAGGAATTTGTACATTCTGCAAACTGCCATATTTTGTTCCTTCGAAACTGCAGACTGCTTTGGTTTTCTCCTAAAAACTGAAACCAGCCAAAACCGCCCTACTAGTAGGATGATTATCAGTGATCTTTTAACAGTACTTAACAAGTTTTTTTTATACAAAACATTAGATCTTAACAACAGAATGAATCATTTTTAACTCCACTGATTCAGGATCCAGTGAAAAAAAAAACGTTTTGACATCTAATGGGCTGTTCACAAACACAAAGATTGCTGAAGATGTTTATAACAAAGCATAAAAGTACAAGTTTTGAGGGCTCTTTGTTTGAATGAAAGATTTCATGGGCCACTTGTTATTGGCAATCCCATGGCTTTCCCATTGGTTGTTATCATGGAGTGTATTTTATGAGATAAAAATTTTGCATCTTTCCAGGTTGGCATATCATTTCTTGCTGGTCTTGGCTTCGCCATACTTTTGATTCCTGTAAACAGATGGCTGGCTGAAAAGATTCAGAAGTTAAGTAAAGACATGATGGAACAGAAAGACAATAGAGTTAAGGTATCAGAATTATGTGTTTGACATAGCTATTTCGGAGACAGGCAACTGAAGTGTGGTTCTGATCCCTAAAAGTGTTGATTCATTGTTTGGTAGGTGATGAATGAAATTCTACAGGGAATTAGGGTGATAAAGTTCTATGCCTGGGAGAAGAACTTTGAGGAGAAGATAAACAAGCTGAGGTGAGATTTCTAAAATCATGTTTAGTCATATAAACTATAGCACTTCTGTATTCATTTGATTAACAGTTTGATGGCCACTCAAAGTCACTTTCATAGTGCCTCTTGTCATCCACTCCTCAGTATAGATGATGGCTAGGTACCAGTGTGCAAAGAAAGTGCTGATAACCTGGGCTAGTGGGTTTGGATCACGTATACTAAAGACATCTGCGGTCGAGTGTCAATCCATACCCTCAATCGATTGATACCCTTGGTTGATCCATGATCAACCCTCAATTGGTACTCTATTGACACCTCGGTTGACACTCGATCGACACTTCATTGACATCTCAGTCGAGAGTCAACTAATTTTCGCAGAAATGCCATCAAGTGTCGATCGATACTAGGAGTCGGTGAACACTCAGTCAACTATCAACTGACTGTCGACTGACTGTCAATTAAGACATTGATCAATTGTTGACCATGTGCCGGCCAAGTTTTGATTGTGATGTCAATCTCGCATCGGTCGATAGATATATCGAGTTAGTGTTGATCAAGGGTCAGTCAAGGTTATCGACCAACACTTGACCACAGATGCCTTTTGTATGCATGATCTGTGGATTTTTCAGGCTAATGGGCTCTGTCTGTTATTTTCCCAATGGGCAAGTGAAGCTTCTTGAGAAAAGTTTTGAGGAAATTCAAATTGCAGACGTAATGTAACAAGTGAGCTTTTCGGGGCTAGTGAGAATCCTATGATTTTTGGGCTAGTAAATCACAGTTAAAGCTAGCCTGATGGGCAATCCTTTTGAAATTTGTTTTCTTTGCACTCTGGATGCCAGCTAATTGTTAGAAGGGAACATGACATAACACTGCGGGTTTAAAACCTGGCGTTGAACTATTGACCCATCCGGCGGGAGTGATAACCACACTCTGGACACCAGAGTAAGTTTTAGAAGTGTGGCTCAGTTTAGCCTGAGGTAAACTTTACCATTACATTTTCCTCAAGTCTATACTGTATTGCAGTAGGCCTAAAGTTTCTTAAACTACATGTACAAGAAGCTAAGACATATCTAAATAAAAATACCATAGCTACCATATACCATGTCAGCTGCTAACACAAGTGAGTTTACTTAAGTGAGTTAGTTGATTGATTGGCGCAAACAACAGATTACTATTATTTAAGGATGCCTGCTGCTATGAAATGTTTCTCAGCGGACTTTGATGCAATATTATTTTCCCAGGGCTGCGGAGTTGAAGAGTCTGAAAGGAAGAAAGTATCTAGATGCTTGGTGTGTGTACTTTTGGGCAACCACTCCTGTGATCATCTCTATACTGACCTTTACTACATATGCTCTGCTGGGAAACAAACTTACTGCAGCTAAGGTATTAGTTTTCTTGTCTGACCTTAACCAGTGTTGAAAGAACTGTGCAGCCATTTGCATGTGTTTAAGGGTTAAGCCATACATATCAAAACTGTAAATTCCTTGACCTCTATGAATGACTTTAGGATCAACATGTCAGACATTGACAGTGCATGATTTGTTAGATGTAACAAACGACCAGATACAATGGGCAAGTATTGTGATTCTAACAAATAGCCGGCTTTATGTAAAGGACAGGGTACTTGTTGTACGTGTTTTAGTGTTAAGCCACACATATTAAAGCTGTAAATTCCTTGACCTCCATGAATGACTTTAAGATCAACATGTCAGACATTGACAGTGCATCATTTGTTAGATGTAACAAACGACCAGATACAATGGGCAAATATTGAGATTCTAACAAATAGCTGGCTTTATGTAAAGGACAGGATACTTATTTTACCTTTAAAAACACAGTTTTGGTACATTGTAGGGTGTTCAGCATCAAAACGCCCACTGTGGTAGCTTTTGCAGTAACGTTTAGGGTACTGAGCCGAAAAACGTTTGACAGGAGATAATGTCTTGTTTTAGAAATGGTGCCTCTTAGGGGTGAAAAAAAATTTACGCCATACCCACTAAACAGGATCTTGTTATCTCTTAGCGGTTCTTTTTATAATTTCATAATTTCTAGCACTCCCATTTTTTTATGTGGGTGTATCCCCTGGGGGTACAGCTAAGTAAAGAACCATGATCTAGCATTCCACTGATTTCTAAAGGCATCTAAAGACCAGTCTTTTTCACTTGAGTAATGAACTTGAATATAGTGTTAAATGTTCTATATTCCTAGTCATAACAAACACTTTTTTTAGTCTAAAATGCCAAATGTTTTATAAGTCATGTCGACATAAAGAACATTGATTGATAGTCAGTCCAATGACCTTAATGCTCCCATTTTTGAAGTATACATCCAACTTATCAAAGTTTAAGGAATAAACGTTCTTAACCTTTTTTCGCGTAAAGTTACAGTGAATAAATACTTTAATGCTCTTTAGACCAAGAGAGCACCTCAGACATCACAAATATTTTGATGACGGTGCAGGATGTTCAAATAAATACCTAACATATCAAGGTGTTTTTTTTTTATAATAACGTCATTTATCAGTTCTTATTTTTTTGATTGATGGCAGGTCTTCACCAGTGTTGCATTGTTCAACATGCTTATCTCTCCACTGAATGCTTTTCCTTGGGTACTCAACGGATTGATGGAGGCCTGGGTATCAGTCAAAAGACTCCAGGCCTTTCTCTCATTAGAGAACCTAGACTTGACTGGGTACTACCAGCAACTAGACTGCTCAGATAAAGGAGAAAGTAAGTTGATTGTATTTAATCTTACTTAAAAATTTTGAGGAGGGGTCGTAAATGTAAAACCACGAAGAAAAATGTAAAAAACCGCAATACCGCATCGAAATTTACCAAAATACCGAACAGTAGTTATAAATGTGTTACATTCCGTCATCAATATTTCAGGTTTGCCGCCATTCCATTAAAAGGACGACCTTATTTATTGAGCCAATGAAAGAAACTCGATGATTACAACTTCAACACGGCAAACCACTCAAATGGTGTACAAAACATGCTTTTCGCGATTTTTTTTTTGTGAAAATTCGCCAAGATGCAAGTTTTCAAGCTCTAATAATCCAAACACGAGCTTGGATCATCCATTTTTTCCGTGGAAATTCGACTGAATCAGCAATACGTTATGAAAAATGCAAACCACTTAGTCTTAGGTTAAAACAAGAATTTCTGCAAAGTCGCACCAAAAATAAGGCAAAAACTACATCACCGTAAGCTCTTACTTCCCCAGGAGAACTTCATCGTAAGGGTGTCTGCATGCATTGGGCGAGTCTGTGCACATTTTTTGTCTTGTAGTGTCCAAGCCCCCTGAAGTACTGATACAGAATGGTCATTTTACTTGGAGGCAGCAAGAGGAGCCTGGTGAAGAGGAGAGGGTTTTCTCATCCAGTGGGGAGCTTACAAACATCAACTTCTCCGTAGAAACAGTAAGCAGCTTCAGAAAATGTTAAGTACCGTGTTGCTATCAAGTTTTAATATAAATCTTCTAGCGTTCTGTCACGAATGCCGTTCGCTGATGCTACTTGCTGTGCTACTGATGCTACTTGCTGTGCTACTTGCTATCTATTCTGTCGTAGATAGCGAGTAGTGTAGCAGTGTGCTATCAAAATGATGGCCAATTCTTTGTGGTTTCAAAGTATCCGTGAAGAGAATTTAGATAAAGGTTTGAACGACTAGTAGATTTATTCTAAAACAATTAGATTATTCGCTTTCGATTTCCATGCGTGATAGAATTCTCGAGCTCATAATCTAAATTGTTAAATAGAAACACGATTTTAAACCAATCAACGCGCATAGTTCGTTTGGGTTATTTTCTAATAGCTAATTATAATTAAAATAGGTTGTTAAAAGAAATCATAACTGCAACCGTGGTTTAATTCGATATCTGATCTAATTAGGCATAGAATTTTTAGTTATATTTTGTGTTAACTTTAGTTTCAAGTGAGACGATATGTCACACTTGGGTCAGTGTTTTATCAATGTTCCAAACACCTTGAAGTTTGTCTAAAATGCTTCACTACGTTTTAGAATTCTAGCTCTCTTAGCTTCTTCGTATTTGGAAAGATAGTGAGACACTATCTCTCGTTTTTGATATAACTGAGTAATATTTAAAACAATTCAAGCATTAAATTTGGACATTCTTTTGTGAACTACAGTCGAACCTCCACTAACGGCCATCTCTCTACAACGGCCACCTCTCCACAATGGCCAGTTTTCGTTTTAGCCCTGTGGACGGTTTATGCATTCACTCTTATATTAACCTCTCTACAACGGCCACCTCTCCAAAATGGCCACTAGAGCGCGTCCCAGCTGCCAAACTAACCTCTTGACGACGGCCAGTTAATTAACGAGTAACTAACAGTGCATACAAGACCCCATTTTGTACTGTAAAAGGTGACGGAAATTGATCTACTTGTATGTCGCGCGTCGTTGGTCTCAGTTTCTGTTTGGTGTGTGTTTTATCCATATAGTTTGATTGTGTTACGTATTTACATGCGACAGTATTTTCTTCCTTTTGTGGTGGTTGCGATATTCACGCTCAGTTGATGACGCATTTCTTGTCATTTAAGGGTCAGTTGATTGGCGTGATAGGAAAAGTTGGTGCAGGAAAGAGCTCCCTATTGGCTGCCATTACAGCAGAAATGGAAAAATGTCTGGGACAGGTAGTCCTCTTTCAGTACTCCAAACTTGTCTGTTCTGTTTGTTTTATTGTCATTTCACTGATATACTGCTGTGTCATCCTCTGAAGGTTTTTGTAAGGAAGCTTGAGGCAGGATTTGGCTTAGCTGCCCAGGTGAGAATGTCAAATGGTATATCACATTGTTTGTGGATCTTTTGATTCTTTTGGATTTAGAGGGCGATTACCTGGGAAATTTCTTCCCGGGCTGAAAATTTTCACGTAGTTACCCCCTTAGTTTAAACAAATTTTCAGGGGACATTAGAAAACTCTTCGGGGTTTGTTTTTTGCTTTCATCCTGTTTCAAGCTTGTTACACCTTGTAACCTTAAATGGGATTGTGTTGTTGATACCATAGGAACCATGGATTCAACACGGGACAGTGAAAGAAAACATTTTGTTTGGTAAACCCTTTGATGTGGAGAAGTACAGTGCAGTTCTCCATGCTTGTGCTTTGGTGGAGGTAAGAAAATAAATTATTTTATTCGACTTAGACACCATTGGACCTTCTGAAGTCAAGGGGACACAAAATACGAGGCCGTATTACACTTACTACTCTGTGTTTGCAATATTGTAAGCAGGTCTAGGGTATACACTGCAGAAAACAATGCTCTATCCAGTGAGGTTTTGTGTCGTTTTGCTTTCTTGGTTACAGATATTTCAAAACCAGGGTGTCGTAACATGTGATGCGACAACTTATGGAGGGGAGGAGGGTATCCTCCCACGGAAATTTTGAAAACCTAGGTTCTCTGCCGTGCCGTTTACTGCATTCAGGAGCAATACGTCTTATGTGCGATTACGTAACATGCCTAAAATTCACCACCGAGCCTCGTTTGCGCGCCATTTTCTCAAACCTTTGTTCTCTTCGTGTTGTTTTCACGTGGGCATTCTTTTCATCTTAGCTGCTTTGGGAATTTGTTCATGATAACATTTGCGCTTTGCACGCTCAAACCGAGGCGTGGTGGTGATTTTTGCTAGTCTGATGTCATCACGCATAAGGGCTTTTGTTGACGAAAACGCAAGGCCTTGCCTCCCCTCTCGCCCCTGGACCTCCCCCTCCCCTGCCCCCCTATGTATTGAACAGTTCACAAACCTGAAAATGATATATCTTTCAAAGGATCTTCAAATACTTCCAGCGGGTGACGAAACAGAAATCGGCGAGAATGGTGTGACGCTGAGCGGAGGACAGAAGGCTCGCGTGGCTCTAGCCAGAGCTGTTTATCAGGTACGGAATATTTTTATCAGTAGAACTAGAAGTTCAGTAGAATTCCGATGTTTTGAACAACAAAGGCAAACGAGAAAATGATTGAGAAGGTGAGCTTGCCTGTAAGAAGTTACTTTATTACTTAGGGCCGGGTCGCACTAGAGCGAATTCAAATATTTCCAATTTTTGGCAAGGAAAAAAATTGGCAAGAATTTCGCAAGTTCCAAATTTTTGCTGGTGGTCGCATCAAACCAACATGTTTTAACAAAAACGTTTCTGATTTTCGTATACGTGAGTCAAAAACCCATCGAAATGCGTTCTTCACAACAACAACAACGTAACAGCTAGGGCGCAAATTATGCAAGAATGGTTACTTCGCCTTCTTTTCTTCTTTCTTTTCTTTTTCGTTTGAAGGGCTCAGTGCGGCTTACGCTAATTGCACTGGCTTCCATATTTGCGATCGAAGGAGACTTGTCTCTCTGAGCTCATTTGCTCTTGGAATCATTGCCAGTCCGACGGTACGAGTCATAAACATTTGAATAATGGCGCTTCTCATATTCCTCGTTTCCATTGAAATAACTGGTCAAATGGACTGGGTTAAAAATGATTTAGGGCCGCTTTTGTGTAATGTGGCAGTTAAATGGTTAAAAAAAAAAATTGTTCGTTTTACCAAATTTTGGATGCCTCCGAGGCAGCACTTCAGCTTCTTTGAAGATTGGCGAAGTGGCTTCTGCAAATATTTAGGAAGTTTTTGAAACTGGGGGTCGCAATTATTTTGCGCTTCGCGTTGCCAGATTTGTTACTTATACAAACAAAATTCGCCCGATTGCGACAGTTAAGATGGCAAGTAGCTTAAGTAAGCACCTCCTTGTCCACTATTTTCTAAATACATTGCTTGCAAGAAATTTCGAACAATATTAATTTCGGAAAAGGAAAGTGTAAAGGTAAGTGTTATAAAACCGTCCGAAATTTTTAAGCGTCCTAAATAGTTATTGTACAGTATATAAAAAAATAAAGTATAGCTCCAAATCTCTTATTTTCTTTTATGAGGCGAACTCTAGTTGAGACAGTGCTTGAGATACGTAACGGCTTGAGAGAACTTGTGTTATTTTCTCCTTGGTATATCTCTGATACCCTTGAGGGTGCAGTAAAACCATCGTTTTCACAGATGTTACTAATTCGTGAAATGTACTTAAGCTATATTTCATCACAGTAAGTAAGTAAGTAAAATCTTTATTTAAACTCGGTTAAAAATCTTCAGTTACACTAAGTATTTTAATTACAATCATTTTATAAAAATTAAAATGACTATAAAAAACTGGTTTACAAGATTGCCGAGTGGGAATCGAATGTTTCAAGTGCGCGGTTGATTTCCTTCTTAAACTGCCCAATTGATCTAATCGCCCTAATATTTTCAGGAAGAGAATTCCATAGTAGGGCACCGCTATAGCCAAAGCTGCGTTTCAAATAGTCAGTACGCGGCTTGGGCAAGTTTAACTTACGGAAAGAATTACGCAAGTCATAGTCTGTATGCCGCTCACTGAATAAATCGCGCAAGTACACTGGGGCTAGCCCGTTGAGGGACTTAAACATCATTGTAGCTTTCTGCTTTCTTCTTCTTAATGATAGCCGGTCCCACTTCAAAGTTTCAAGAAGCCGGCTTGAGTTTGCCTCATACTTGGCTTGCAGAATAACCCTAGCCGCTCGGTTTTGCAATTTTTGCAGTTTTTCACATAGATAAGAACTCAGTCCATCCCAAACGGGGGCACAGTAATCGAAATGAGGTTGGATTAAAGCGTTATATATTTGTACTGCAGTGGACTGAGAAATTAGGGACCTAATGCGCCTCAGAGCGCCTATTGCCGAGGATATTTTTCTGCATAGTTGTTTGACGTGATTGGACCATGAAAGTCGGTCATCGATAATTAAACCTAATGATTTAGCATGCTCAACTCTGCAAATTGGATGGTCATCTAATTGGATATTAATTTCACTACAATTTTCTGCAAGAAGTTTTTGACGAGTACTAATCACCATAAACTCAGTTTTCGCGATGTTTAAACTAAGCTTATTTGCTTTCAGCCAGCTATAAAGATTGTTAAGTTCAGTATTGGTTGCTTGTTCGAGTTCGGCAAAAGTGTAACCAGGGACGGTGATGTTAGTATCGTCTGCAAACATTTTTGCGCAGGATATATCGAGGCAATTAGGAAGATCATTGATATATACTAAAAAGAGCAGAGGTCCCAGTATACTTCCCTGGGGAACCCCGCAGGTTAATCTACTTGCACTGGATAACGCTCCATTGACACTGCATTTCTGAGATCTATTACTCAAGTAAGACGCAAAAAATCGCAGAGCACTTTGATCAACTCCATAGTTCGCAAGTTTCCGCAAAATTATTTCGTGATCGATTGTGTCAAAGGCCTTTTTAAGATCAATAAATAGCACACCATTTAAGAGACCGTTGTCAATATTAATTGACCAGTGTGCGAAATGAGGTATTTAAACGTCCGAAATAAAACGTCTGAAATTTCAACATCCGAAACCATTTAAGGCGGGGGTAAACCCGAATTGAAGTGAAATTTTGGTAAGTTTAAAGAGAGGTTGAAAGGGAAAAAAGGGTTATGGAACACCACCAGACAGTTGCCCGACCGCACAATGGCACCCCAGGTTGTTGGGCAACTGTTTGGAGTGTATGTACCAATTTTTAATTTCAAACTCTAATTTTAAAACATCAACAAATCTTCCAAATTTCCTATTTCCATCAATTTTACTAATCCTTTGAGAAAAACTATTTCTCTCCAAATATACCCAAAAATCACCAAAAAAATTTACAAAACAACCCAAAACATAGATATGTGAGATGAGCATAGAGATTCTTGATTGCTTGAAACGTAAATGAGATATTTGCATTAAAAACATAACACCCAGCCAAAATACGGCTTTCGGGTTTACCCCCGCCTTAATTTGCTACAGTCCGGCGCAAAGTTGTGTTATAAATCCGTTAGCGCCAAGCTTGGTCAAGACAGTCCTTCGGTCTTCCTGGTTAATGAGTCATTCTTTGATCTTTTGTTTTGTTTTTATTTTGCCTCAGGATAAAGAAATCTACCTCCTTGATGATCCCCTCGCAGCAGTCGATGCACACGTGGCCGCTCACCTCTTCCACCATTGCATCATGGGACTGCTTCAGAATAAGACCAGGATACTTTGCACGCATCACACTCACTTCTTGTCAGCCGCTGACCAGGTTGTTGTAATGGACCACGGTGCAATTGTCCACACAGGTCCGCTCAAGGGAATTCTACACACGGAACAAATCATGAAAACTATAACAGATCAGCCTGATGAAGGTGAAAAGCACACTGAAGATAAAACTGAAATTTCTGAGGAGATAAATGGAGAGAACAACGACGAAGGATTAGTGAAAGAAGAGGAGAAAGAAGTGGGCGTGGTCAAACTGCACGTGTACAAGTCGTACTGGCTTGCAATTGGTCATTGCCTGGCAACGAGTATTTTACTCTCATTGTTTCTAATGCAAGGTGAGATTTCACCTCCATTAATTTTTGATTGTCCATACTCTTTATTTTTCCACCCGAGTTGGATAGAGGAAACGTATATTCAACATTTGTCCGAAATCATAATGAAACTTTTTTTCCCCTAGCCAGTCAGGTGCCATCGTTCACTGTTCATCTGGCCATCGGCCGCATGTTTTCCCACGCTTTCCATCGGTCCGATGTTTTCCCGCGCATTACAATCAGTCACCTGTTTCCTGCGCTTGCTGTCAGTCACATGTTTCCCTGCGCTTGCTATCAATCACATCTTTTCCTGCACTTGCTACCGCTATGCGGAACATTAAAAGAAGATATTTCTTTGTTTTCTCTTTCAGCTTCTCGTAATGTGAGTGACTGGTGGCTGGCCTACTGGATTTCTCACTCGCGTGTCAGCAACAGTACAACACGTCAGCACGTGAACCTAACAACGTCATCTCAATGGTATCACGTGATTGCATCGTTGCTGAATGCTGACCAGTTAGGAAGGCCTGTTCATATCGTCAAGGATACTGTGACGTTTTATCTGGTTGTGTATGGCGGACTTGCTCTCGCCAACACGGTAAATGCTTTAACTTGTGCGTAACAAAGATGAACACCCAAGTTGTATACATTGCTGAATTTACTTTCTTTGAGGCGATAACTTGTCGGTTCTTTTTAACCACTGTTGAGTAGGGGTTAGCACAATTCCGGTTGAATTCTGGTCTTTAAGACTTTGAATTGTCTCTGAGATTTGTTACCGGAAAAAATAATCCGTCATATTCTGTAGCTGTCATGAATGATAATTTTTTTGTTCAACATTTTGAACTGGAAATGTTTTGGGCAGGGGCACGATAGTTTCCCAAAAAAATACTTCGTGTCTTAATTGCACGATTGTGTTTTTTGTTGTCATCATCAACACCAATTTTAATCATTTTTTGTGTGCGTATTTCTTGTCTTCCTTAACGGTGTGATGAGTTTTCCGGCGTTCAACAGGCCAAATTGGAGACTCGTGCGGGGAAAGTTCAGACTCCCCGCATTAGCCTCAGTTGCAAGCTATATCCAGGACAATACCGACAATACGAAAATGGTCTATTGCTGTGTTGTTAAGGTTTTTACGTCGTATCAGAGTCTCAGTGCCATACACGTTTTTTTCTATTGCAGATTTTCACTCTGTTCCGAGCCTTCTTGTTCGCTTATGGAGGTGTCTGTGCCGCCAAAGTTCTTCACTCGAGATTGCTGAAGAGCATTTTATCCGCTCCTGTGTCATTCTTTGATGTCACACCGGTATGTAGTGTACGCTGGTGGAGAATCATATTAAGAAAACGAAACATAAAACAGCATTATTTTGTGTTTCAAAATGCAACGTCGTGGAGAATGACTTTGAGAAGGATACACAGAGATGGATCACGAACGACCAACTCGAGAAAGTTATGCTTAAAGGTTTCAAAACGTTCTTTCCTCGAGGCAAAGCCAACACCCCATCCATTCTACGCCGGAGGCCTACCGTCCACAATAAAACTTAGCTTTGCAAAAACGCTCTTCAAACTGGAGGAATTTGAAAACGCTGCCTTTTCGTTTCTATTTGGACCCAGAACATCTTGAAAACGGAACTTTTTTTAAAACGATGGCGTCATGGTAATCATGTGATTTCTCTGACTAAATACAAAATGAGCGGTGATTGTTGCGTTTTTAAATTCCATCGGCGTAGTGGGGAAGGAAATATTTCATGCGTTTTCAAAATGAAACCTCCATTTTCAAATTCCTCTGGTCTAATGTTGATGGGGTTTAAGATAGTGTTTAGAAAGCATCGTTTAAAAAATGACCAGAAAAATTGAAGTGAAACGCTCACAATCGTTGATTATTACTTTGATGTTTGTAAAGGTAAATTTACTTCTGTTGGAGAGCTAATTTCTCTAGTGTTAATCCTTACGTCGAAGCAAATTAAGCTTATTACCCAGCGGTGCTTAAATTATTTGCGGGTAGCACACCGAAAAGTCTCTGGTTCTTAGGGAAACGTTCTAAAATGCTGTGTGCCGTTTTTTATTTCGCCAGATCGGACGAATCGTCAACCGGTTCTCCTCAGACATAGTAAGTACTTGGGTTTGCTTTTAACTTACTTGTGCGTTAGTTTTGTTGGTTGAGGCAAATCTGGAATCTAACAGAAAACAACCGAGAATTTTTTCTCTGATTCTCCTTTGATCGAGTGTTAGTCCATGTCAAGAACTGAGGAGCTGCAAGCTGTTTCTTAGCTCAGACAGGAAAGCTGATTATTCCTCTGTTAATTCATTTTTCAGTTTCTAGATATTGCTTTGGTTCAAACCCATGACTCGTGCGTTGCCTGTGCAATGCAGCTTTCTTTACAATTACTTTATTTGCAAACATGACTGCGATAATCAGTTCTTCAAATTACATTCTCAATCCGCAGTTCATTCATGACTTAGTCCTGAGATTTGACTCTATACATTTGAACCCGATTAATCTCTAACGTTTTAACTTTTATTTTTCAGTATTCTATTGACGACAGCCTTCCCTTCATTCTCAACATTTTTCTGGCCCAGGCCTTCGGCGTGGCTGGCACGGTAGTGATCACGTGTTACGGTTTACCTTGGTTTCTTCTCGTCCTAGTCCCTCTCGTTCTTATGTATTACTACATTCAGAACTACTATCGGAGAACGTCCCGGTAACGTCATCTTCATTGCAGACCTTATTTAGAATCAGTAATAATGAGGTTCCGTTTTACTACTTATGCAACGCTGTTTATAGTTAGAGGTTTTGCTTGCTAATTTTAATTAAGCAGTAAAGTACGTTTTTCGTAGCGTAGTGTCTAAGAACCCCCTCCGTTTGAGTGCAGTCTAGATCCGCCACTGCTCCATGTATGACAATGTCAAACGTCTCCCGCTAATAAGTCAAAATCAGTCTAATGGAATGTCATGCGAGTTATTAATCACTTGTGACGGGGCTTCACACGGGTGTGGTTCAAATTGAAAGGATTTTCATCAGAGGGATCAAGCATTCTCTGCAATAATGCCCAAGCTTCTTCACAGATATTCCCTGGTGTCATGTCGTCTTCTCCTCTCTTCACTTCTTCATCAGAGCTGATGAAGACCTGGAGGGAGTCCAGTTTGTCGCTGACCTGCTCGCCCACTTGGTGAATCTCTTGGAACAGGTGGTGCGTCAGTTTATGAATGATCTCGTAGGTAATTTCCTTCAGGCCCTGGTATCGATTACCCGCTACACTTGGATTGGTTTCTTCCTTCGCGTCCTCCGTCAGCAATGCAACTGCTCCTTTCTTTTCTATGTTGCGTTGATTGTCATAGTTACCAAGGCATGGAACTCCCTTAATTCCTTCATCTCGTTGGCCAGCGACAGATTTTGCAGACAGAGTCGGCTCGTGATTTGGAACGTTTTCCTCGGAAACGCGGTCGTCCATTTTAATTTGTCTTGTGTCTTCTTGCCTCTGAATCAGTTCCTTTGAAAATCGTACAGGATCACCCATGATCTGCTCAACTTTCCAGGCTAGGAATTCAAGAATCTTGGGGTCTTCGATGTAATCCACACCAAACAGGTTGTAGGATCTCACAAAGAAGTGACGCAAATCTTTCTTTGTGAGAGCATTCAAAAGGTTTCCTAGGAGTTTCATCATGCAATCGGCTCTCTTGCTTTCGGTCCATGTCTCCTCTCCGGTTTCTTCGATTGTCTGCAGAAGAACGTTCTTTAGATGGAATGACACCAAGCTGGCTGGGTGAGTGGAGAGATAGGCGCGATGATATCTCTTTAAACAACGGTAACACTCGCGCTGGATTTGGTTCATCTCCTTGCTAAGCAGGTATTCTGCATGAGAGAAAGATATTCTGAAGTCGCAATCTGGGTTGCCATTAGTCCTTGGGGGTTTTACTACCAAATGGCAACCTTCCTGAATTACCTTGTGGACAGTGTCAGGGGAAGGCCATTTTCGATCTCTTGAGATCCACTCCCTTGCAACTTCTGGCCATCCACGAGTCCTGAGTGCTGGAACTATGTCCATTCCAAATTTTACTCGCTCGTGGAGGTGTGCTTTTTCAGTGCCCTGGAATTTTGTTTCCTCCCCTTGAGTTCCTGTTCCGAGTCGATGTTTAACCAAGCGATTGTACACGGTTCTGATTTCATGTTTTATTTTGTGTATTTCTCTTTTAGCATCTGAATGGCTTGGTAGATCTTTTTGTGTCCCCTTCTGCTTCTGTTCTGATTTTGACTTACGTTTGCTCTCACCGCCATTTTCCTTTCCGCTCTTGCCGTCTGTTCCTTCATGCTTGGTCTTTTTCTTAGACATCGGTTCCTCTGGTAATGGAGAAGAAATCTCTCTTGGCATTGTTGATTGGCGTGACACTTCTGAAGACGACCTGTCATCCCCACATCCTTGTGTCGTTACAGTCACGTTCCGCCCTTCGTTAGAGAGCGATGTCACATCAGAGCAGGTCTGCGTATTACTTCCGCTTTCGTCGTCTTTGTCATTGGTTTGAGACGTGACATATTGCTGATCACTGTGCACGGTTTTGTTCTGTGATGGACTTTCCGTGTCTTGAAGTCGGGCTCCGATCTCTTCACCTTGACTGAAATACTCTCGAGAAAGATCAACCAAGAGCATCT
Organism: Micromussa lordhowensis; assembly: GCA_964020085.1. Taxonomy (NCBI): domain Eukaryota; kingdom Metazoa; phylum Cnidaria; class Anthozoa; order Scleractinia; family Lobophylliidae; genus Micromussa; species Micromussa lordhowensis. The sequence continues at coordinate 3,424,625 of OZ026600.1, read as the reverse complement.
GTAGAAATTCGAGATCATTTGAGCGACATTTTTTAACGATGTCTTTCAGTAATTTACTGTTTCCTTCAGCTACGTCCGTCAAAGTAGGGACACTCTGTGTTTGTTTGGAAATCAGCAAGTGATTGTCCCATTGTTTACAAAGATGTGAAATAGTACCCAACGACTGAGACAAGTTGAGGGTAAGAGCCGGGCTTGTTGTCTGGTTTTTCAGGTGAGCCGTAACAATAGGCGAAAGCGTTTCCAGAGATGATAATGCCAGAATTGTACGGGTAATAAAGTGGACTAATTTCGGTGATACGTATCCAAAGATTGCAGGATGGAAATTCTTGACGGCTGAGGTGGCCACGTACTCGGTGTGTTCCACGAGGCAGGGCTGTAAAGCGGAGTGATGGCTTCCTCGAATTCTCACATGCAGCGGATTCTCGAGTGAATGTACCAGGCGTTCTGCGTGAAGTGTCATCGCTGGAGAATTTGGAAAGATCATGATATCCACATCTCCTACATCACAGGGTTCATAACACGTTAATTCTTCAGCGGCGCTTCCATACGCCTTGATGACAGTCGAGTTCTCAGTTTTCCCCAGCATGGATGTCAGATACTGTGGCAAAAGGCGAGAGAAAAATTCGTTGCCTTTCTCGTATAGCCTGCCGTCCTCTCCTTTCTCTGCCAGAGACTTGAAGATAAAGTTTAGTTCTTCGCATCCTAGATCTTCTCTCGCAGCCATTGTATAAAGTAGAGATGGTACTCAAATGTAACAGATTTAAAATATTTTGTCAAATACACCAAGAAAGGGTATTGCCTGTGTATTTCGTTTTCTGATGAATTTCGTTTTCTAGACTTTCGTGGGAAGCTTAACCAAACAAATAATCTGCCAGTGTTCTCAAATAACTGTAACGTGTAATCGAGTTTAAATAACTTCCAAGTGGGAAATCCTCTTAAAAGTGACGGCCCGCTTTCCTTGTGGAAGAATTTTTAAACATAAACAACGGCCAAATGGCGAAAACAACAAAGCTTTTTCTGGGCCTATACGTCGACTATACTGATACATTCTGGAAGTGATGTAACGTCATGTGACCATTTTCGTGCTTTAAAACAGGTCCATATACGATCAAATGTGCCATCGTTTAGCCTGCGAAAACAGCCATCCTTCTTCGCTCCCGGCCCGAGTGGCCGCCACTCAGGCCGGGAGCGAAGAAGGACGGCTGTTTTCGCAGGCTAGCCATCGTTGGGATTATAAGTTATTTGGAAAAACCAAAAGGGATAGCGAGTTGCATTGTCTGATCACGACGTTTCAGGTTGTATCTTTTAATGTTTATAACCACCTCAAGGAACCGCGAAAACCTAACAAGTTTCCGCTTGACATGATAGTGAGAAATATACGTAGCTATATGTGCCAAAAGCCCTATCGGCCTTCTTTAGAAACCTCGTTTGCTCAATCTTAGACTGCGAGAAGTTCCTCTGTTGCTTGGTCCGTCGTGTATGACACGAACACCTTATATTAATTTTCTTTTCTCAGAGAGTTAAAGCGTCTTATGAGCGTGACCTTGTCGCCGATCTACGCGCATTTTTCCGAGACTCTGACAGGACTTGCCACCATACGAGCACTGAGAGACGAGGCAAGATTCAAACAAGAAAATGAACACAGGCTGGAAACCAACCAAAGAGCAAATTTCTGTGGTACGAAGAGATAAAAACTAAGTATGCTGTACTCTTAGGGCAAATGTCGAGGAAACTATTGTTTTGAAAACAAGAAGTATTTAACAGCATTGCTATTCATATGACTCCCTCCTCCATTTCCTCCTGACTGTTGTCTCTCTGGAGAATTTCTCCAAGCTTGTTTAGTTATTAGAGTGATTTTCAATTGAGTGTCGTAAAACCAAAGCCAAACCAAAGACTTCTCAGCCAATCTCAAACCGTAGTAAAACCAAATCAAAACCGAACTATTTACCTGATTACTTTCGACACTCAATTGAAAACCGCTCTATGACAGGCAATTCAAGTGACCCTGTGTTTATTTGGTGCAAATCGATCTGCGTTTCCCTTTCAGCCCTTGTCGCGTCTCAGTGGCTTGGACTGTGCTTGCAGTTCATTGGTGTTGCCATGGTAACAGCCGTGGCCTTTATTGCAGTGCTTGAGCATCACTTTAGCACCGTAAATCCTGGTGAGTGATGAAACATTTTTTTAAAATTCAAATGCAGGCGCAGGCGTGATTAAAGTCTTCATGCTTGGTGCTGCCTCCTTATGTAAGTACGCAATCATTCCGCACATCACGGGACAATCTCATCCCCAAAGCCCGCACGCTTTGGGTCAGCGGTAACCGAACGGCCCAGAAAATCCTGGTTCCTGTTTGATTGTACGCATGCGTTTAAGTTCGGCAGCAGTTGTGAACATGCGTAGAGAGCTACCGCTGTACCTAATGCTGGATCAGAGGTCTCGATTTCTTGGTGCTTAACAAAAAGATCGTGGTTTCTGTGATCGGGATTAATCACGGGATGGTCTCACTCGTTGTCCCGTTATTTCCAATAAACAAATGTAAGCCGCATCGAGTTTCCTGCGCGAGTATCTCGTGGTGTGTTGAACCTGAGTCAGAAGAGGGTGGTATGGGGGCTGGACCGAAATAAAGCCCCGCTTGGTAAGAAACCCTAGGTTTAAAATAGGACTATAAAATGTTTTAAAAGCAAGCAACCGGAACGATGATCCTGCTCGTATACGTTGGATCAATAGTGATCTAATCGGCTTCACAAATAAAATGAAGAATATAAAGGCAGAAACCGACACAACGTAGAATGTTTTTTTGAACGTGTACTATATTTCGGCTGGCCAAACCAGCCTTCTTCAGGTACAATGGAAAATTTTGCATCGGGGCGTGTTTTTATGTAGCATATTACCGGCCACCGGAAATACGTAAAATAATTGACATTGTAAATTACAGACAAACATATGAAGAAATAAAATAGTAAATAAACAAAGTAAAGTAAAAGGAAACGATTAAAATGTTTCTTCGCGGATGTTCAGACCATCGGGAACAATTGTTCTGCCTTTTTGGATTAAAAAAGCCTCCCTGGCCTTACGGATGGAGTCTCGGTTAGAAGAGATTTTTTCGATCGGTATTAGTTGCATGTCGTTAGCAGTGTGGTTAGTAGAGGACAGGAAATGTTCTGCGGCTGTAGTAGGTTTAGATTTGGCGTTAGGGTTATCTATGGTACGGCGGTGTTCATTATTTCCGGTGGCCGGTAATATGCTACATAAAAACACGCCCCGATGCAAAATTTTCCATTGTACCTGAAGAAGGCTGGTTTGGCCAGCCGAAATATAGTACACGTTCAAAAAAACATTCTACGTTGTGTCGGTTTCTGCCTTTATATTCTTAAAATAGGACTCCACTTTTCTTTACCAAGATCGATGCGGTGGTTGTTTTCCTGGAAGTAGACTCAGAGGTTTCCCTTGTTGTTTTTCATTTTGCACAGGCCTAGTCGGTCTGGCTATCTCGTACGCGCTGTCAGTCACGGACCGGCTGTCAGGCATGGTGACGTCATTCACTGAGACGGAGAAGCAGATGGTTAGTGTGGAGAGAGCTGTGCAGTACATTGAGGACATTCCGTCTGAAGTCAGCCCTCACGGCACGGTACGTGACTCACCGCATTACTATAAAGAGACCTTTCTTTTTTGGTGCTCCTATACACAAGGTTCTCACATGCCTTTAAACAGTGTCAAATCCTTGATAAGTCCTTGGAAATGAAAAATCGAGGTTTTCTCCTTGAGAAGTCCTTGAATTGTGTTGAAAAGTCCTTTAATACTTGACAATGCAGGATAACATAGTGATGTTGACGTAGATATACAAACTGCAAGCCAAGAAAAACATTTTAAGTGTCATGATGATTAGTCCGTAACGAAGTCATTAATCCGGATTTCAATGGAGTCTTGAGTCTTCTATCTTGTGTCCCTGCATACCTGCACAGATTTTACATAGTGATTCTGGGGAAAATGATGAATTGTTCTCGAAACGTTCTTCAAAAAAGGGTCTTGCGTCTCTATAAACCATGCTTGCATTTATCCCGATATACAGCTAATCCGAGGACGCAAATGCAGTTTTTAGAGTAAACATTAAGAGATGCGTATGACGTCAAACGTACCTTATTAATAATAAATTAATTGGTATGGGAGGCACAGTGGCCTCATGGTTAGTGCGCTCGTCTCCGGATCGAGCGGTCTGGGTTCGAGCTCTGGCTGGGGATATTGTGTTGTGTTCTTGGGCAAGACACTGTACTCTCGCAGTGCCTCTCTTCGCCCGGGTGCATAAATGGGTACCGGCGAACTTAATGCTGGGGGTAACCCTGCAATGGAAGAACAGGTGGGAGTAGAAATATTTATAGTGGCCTCATGCTTCAGAATTTAAGATAAGCTCCGGCTGATGGGCTTCTTGGCTCGTATACAATCACCTAGTGGCGGTTTTGAGGAGGGTCCTATTTTTGACTTTTTAAAGCTAGTAGATTTGAAGTTACTCGCGAAGGTTCTCTGTCGTGTAATTGGCGACATTCTTACGTTTTTACAAAAAAAATTATGCGATGGACATTTTTGGATATTATTTTTAGAACTTTCTTTTCGGTCGCCATATTGGCGAACTGCCTCAGCATGGCGAAGGGTTATCAAGAGCAGCCAAGAGGCAGCTCTGTGGCTTAAAAATGTCGTGTAGCTATTTTAATTTGACCAATCCTAATATTGCTAAAATCTAGTGGATGTTAGTTTTTTTGTATAAATACAACATTTAAACATATGTGTTACTGTCTCTTCCAGGTCCCCTCTTCGTGGCCCTCTCACGGTCAACTTACGTTTCGATATGTCAGCCTCGTTTATCGGTGAGCTCGCTGTCTTTCTTGTTGAATTAGAATAGTTTCTTTTTGGCTGAAAATTGACTTAACTGGCTAACTACGCCGCTGTTAGGTTAACCATTAGACAAACCACTCAGAAGAATGAATTAAAATTTGTTTCGTAATAAAACGTGCGCTCTTGACAAACCTGGATGTCTTTTTGTTTTCTACAGAGCTGGTTTACCTCAAGCACTTCGTTCAGTATCTTTCTCTTCAACTGCTGGTGAAAAGGTAGAGAAATCATTCGTCTGAAAAAATGTCAATTCTCCTTACAGATTGCCATACACTGCCGTGAATTTCTAGTTCTGAGAATTTTGGAGTACTCCAGAAAGTTTTTTTTACCAGTCCGTAGCTTCCAGTTTTCAGTACTGGTTACAGATCTCTTATGAGCTTCGTTCAGAAGGGATCTGGGTACGAGATAATAAGGTGCTTGGAGTACGCACGAGCATTCATTCTAAATTCGGATTGGATAGTAAGACTCGGGACTGTTCGGTTGTTTCTACGAAAATTTACCGAAAATGGAACTTGAATGATATCATTTGTTGTGCACTAGAATTTTAAGTAACAGAGCTTTATTTCTACAAATGAATAAAGGGGTAAGTTTCTAAAGAAACTGTGGTGCTGCGTCGGTGGGGAGTATCACAAGATAATTTGGTTTTATCAACTGAGTTGATAATGTGAATTGGCCACCGTAAAGGGAGTCGAAAGCTGACGTTTCGAGCGTTAGCCCTTCGTCGTAGCGAATTCGTCAGCTTTCGAATCTCATTAGGGTGGCCAATTCACATCATCAACTTAGTTGATAAAACCAAATTATTTTATTTCTACAGCTTGGTATTGTTGGTCGAACGGGTTCTGGAAAGTCCAGTCTCTTTCAAGTGTTGTTTCGAATGGTTCACAGTTACCAAGGAGCTGTCCTTCTAGATGGCGTCAATTTAGCTTCTGTGCCACTGGACATTCTCAGGTTGGTAAGCAGTAGTTTGTGTCCATATGGTCACTATACGATCGCTGAGAAGTAATATATCAAACACGAAAGACCGTGTTTTACGATAACTCCAGAAATTCTCGCACGCTCATTGGCTACTTTTCATTGTCAATAAGCGGAGAGACAAGTGTCAACGTTCCAGCGGACTATTTGCTGCGCATCCACTCGGCTATCGCCTCGTGGTGACAATGTTATGACGAAATTCATGATCAATAACAGGACAGAGGCATGAAAAACTGACGTCAATTTAAGAGAGTTGAAAATAAGACGCACATAGAGCGGAATATTTTTGACGAACCTCGAGGTGTTTGGAAATATGGTCTAACACTGTCTTGAGTGTTTGATATATCTTCTTAATCGAAACTAAAACTCGGGAGAAAATGGAGAATTAAAATCGTAAAAATCTATGCTAATTAAGATCAAATATCCAAACACTGTCACGGTCATGATTTGCTTTGTTTCAACTTGATGAAAAAATAGTTCAGCGATGGTTGCAATCACATGGAAACCAGCCCTTCAGCGTTGAGTTTGAACTTGTTTATCGCATACCAACAGACGATAGTTTACCATTTTTTTGCAGATCTCGATTGGCAATCATTCCTCAAGATGCTTTCCTGTTTAGCGGTGCGGTGCGGAACAATCTTGACCCGTGGAGAAAGGTAACAGAAAGTATTTTAACGGCTACCAAGGTGATTTTCGATTTTAGCCCGGGTAGAAGTCAATTGATAACACACTGCCCGAAAATGAATCATCGAAGTACGAGAAAGTGGGCTTGAATAGGATTGTGGAATAAGCTTGTGTACAAACTTTGGTTCAGTAAATGTCATGGAAACATCAATATTTAGTGTCGGTCATTTTGTGTTATCTTATCGTATTTGAGTTCAACAAGAGGTTTTCACCACACAACTCGATCATCATTCCTCCGTCTACACTACGCCGGAGGCATTTGAAAACGCAACAATCACCGGTCATTTTAGATTTGTGGTTGAGGAAAACTCGGGCAGGGAAATCACATGATTATGATTATGGTTAAAGCTTTGTTTTCAAAATGTTTTCCGTCCACACTAAAAAGCATTAAGCCGGTGTTTTCAAATCCTCCAGCTTCAAGAGCGTTTTCGAAAAGCTCCGTTTTCGTGACGGATTAGTGTGGACGGAATTTCTCCGTCGTAGTGTGGACGAATCCTGAGAAGCTTCCGGCGCTGTCGTAAGTCATCGGAAATTTTCGGAAGTGGCTCGCAAAAGCTTACGGAAGTGTTCCTTTTTTGTCAGAAAGTTTAGCTACTCCGTTGCTGCAAAGAAACGAAAGAAACTCATCTACTCTCAACCAATCAGAGTGGATGATTACTGTAAGATTATTGTTTTTTTGACAGTATTCTGAAGCTGAGCTGTGGACTGTGTTAGAGCGATGTCACCTTCTCCAAGCTGTAAGAGAACTCGGTATGTTTAAATCTTCAACATTCCATCTGTTTTGTGCTAAACGTAGGAGCGGTCAGTAGGCGACTACGCTAGTTTTTTGTGACTTTTTTTTTGCGATTATTCTCCGCAGGCGGCCTAGACGCTGACGTAGGTGAACGCGGGCGCCATTTCTCGGTTGGTCAGCGGCAGCTGGTATGCTTGGCAAGAGCACTCCTGACAAGAGCCAAGGTAATCATCAACTTGGAGATATTGTGATGTACTACTTAATTCTCTGAACTGACGTTAATGGAAATGTATACAGTAATTAAGGAGAATTGAGATTGAAATGATCTCGAAAGTTTGTTGTAATTAACATAACCCCCCACGAGGGAAGAATGAACTGATGACGTCGAACATTCATCCTTTTTTTTGATTGATCCAAAAATTCAATTTTCCCGACTGAAAAACTGAAATATCGTCGATGTCATCGAAGATAGCGTGAGACCAACCTCGCGCTTAGAGCGATTATAGTTCCAGAGGGAAGAGCCCTCCAGAGAGGGTTGGCTTGTGTGCTAGTTCTCTCGTAGATGGAGCTGTATCGCTGATTTAAGTGCTGTCACTGATGAAGTTTGTTGGGTTGCCACAGGTAAGGACATGGTCAGGGGAAAAAAAATTCTTTAAGATCAGGGAAAAGTCGGGGAATTTTATTTTGAGTTAGAGACAATTGAAATATAATTATAACAGCGTTGATTTGGTACCACTGAAGGTTGAATGAAACATTTTGGGTCAATATGATCTCAACGACTTTTTACTGAAGAAGGCAGAAACTGTGGAAACTTATGAGGACGGCTTGAGGGGAGGCTAGAAACCGCTACTATATCTGACATTTCGTATTTATTTGGTCAGGGAAATCATATTTCTAATAGGGAAAAGTCAGTGAATAGTCAGGAAATTTTAAAAAGGGATGTCTATGGCTACCGTGGTTTGTCTATTTCAGGTGCTGTGTATTGATGAAGCAACGGCAAGCGTTGACCTTGAAACCGACCAGCTGATCCAAAAGACAATTAAAAGTGAATTTAAAGACAGTACTGTTTTGACCATCGCTCACAGGTTAGCATTCACACGAATGCTATTTTCAATTTAGGAGTTAGTTTGTTTTACCTTTTTCGGCCTTTTGAGTTTTTAGCCATTCGCCTTATGAATGAGTGAGATCCTCTTACTTCAGGCCTGTCACAGCTAAAAATGCTTGCAATGGAAGCGAACGTTAGTTTAGAATACGTGAACAACCGTGTGTGTCGCTAATCCTGGGTTAGCTTAATCGGGCTTTGAACAACCCGGCCCAGCCGGAGGGTAAATTCAATTCAGGTCAAATTTCCGGACGGGTAACCGAAAAGAATACAGCGGGTGTAGGAGGGGGGGATCAGGAACAAGCATCCAAGCCGTGGCCTAATAAGCCAGCTAGCGTTTGCATGCAGATCACTTTGTTCATGTTCTTTCTCCTAGGCTTGACACCATCATGGACAGTGACCGTGTTCTAGTGATGGATCGGGGGACTGTGCAAGAGCTTGACATCCCGCGAGTGTTGCTGGGAAACAAGCGTTCGTTCTTTTATGGACTTGTTCATAGCACTAGGACGGAAGACCGCTAAATGCTGCAGAAAATATGACACATCGCTGTGTAAATAGAGACAAACGTTAGCGAAGAAACCAGGCACTGACAAAAGATTTTGTTGGAGTGCAGATCATCTAAAAGACGAAAAAAAGGTCTTGAACCCAAGACATGACGATCACGAAAATGCCAAGCTTCAATCCACTATTTATGTGCAAATAAACTAACCGGTTCAACTGGTCTTTCTTGTTCTAGTTGTGTTGCTCGCTGGGCAAGTGTATGTTTGGGAGGGGTGGGGATTAGACTGCCACGCTATCCAAATGCTGACCCTATTTCAGATAAGCTGAGATAGAGGCATTTAAAAACAAAAAAAATTTACAAAGAAATGTATGGAAATGCGGACAAATCCGGACATTTGTCCGGATTTTAATACATTTCTTTGTAAATTTTTTTTGTTTTTAAATGCCTCTATCTCAGTGAAAATTAGCCTGATTAACACCAAACTTGGGGATTTTGTGAATCTCGGTGTGCTCTTTCTGACTATGTGGATCAATAGTTGCTAATCCCATAATTTACTACGGTGGCCCACAACTGTCACGGCAAAAGAAATAACCTCACGGTGAAAAGGAAAGTCTCACGGCAAAAGAAAAAGACTCACGGCAAAAGAAATAACTTCACGGCAAAAAGAAAAAGACTCACGGCAAAAAGAAAAGACTCACGGCAAAAAGAAAAACCTCACGGCAAAAAGAAAAAGACTCACGGCAAAAGAAAAAGACTCACGGCAAAAGTAAAAGTCTCACGGCAAAAAGGAAAAACCTCACGGCAAATAGAAAAACCTCACGGCAAATAGAGAAACCTCACGGCAAATAGAAAAACCTCACGGCAAATAGAGAAACCTCACGGCAAATAGGAAAACCTCGCGGCAAATAGAAAAACCTCACGGCAAAAGTCAAAGTATGTCCTCACGTGGGGTTGGGGCGAGTTATCAAGGTGCACCATGGGATAAGAAAATGCAGTAAAGGGGTCAGCGGCTGCTCATCACTTCCCGCCATTTGCGCCATCTTGGAACATTTGGGTCGAACATTTGAAGGAGGTCGTCAGGAAGATGTTTTGCTGTAACTGTGGGCGACAAGTTTCGGATGGCGTCAACTACTGTTCAAACTGTGGGAAAGGTGAGCATTTCGAATAGCTTTTCGTTAAATTTATACTCGCACGTTGAGACGATTTGCATTTGTGTTTAAACTGACTTTATTTCAGTTGAATAGAGTTTAAGAACTTAATCAAGTGTATTGTAGACCTTAAATGTCTCGACCCCTTTTTTTCTAATGCAGTCTTAACACTATAAACCGAATAGAAATAAACGTTCCTCGAATATTACAGAATCAGCTTCCTTTGTGCTACACTACAGAAGACAGGGCTACTTTTACCTGCTTTTACAAATGTATCTATTTACAAACGACCCGACCGGCTCGATTGGCTCTACTCCTCTGGAGCCAAAGGAGCCATTTTTCTTTCTTGATATTCACTGGTGCCGAGCTGAAGGAGCCACAAATTATGTCACCAAAAGTGTCCTTGAATACTGTAGTTTTGCCTAATCTTGTGCATACTTCCTTGAAATCGCCAAAGATCGCATTGAAAGAAGTTTTGAATCTTACTAAAAATAGTAAGATTCAAAACTTCTTTCGATCGCATTGAAAGAAGTTTTGAATCTTACTATTTTTAGTAAGATTCAAAACTTCTTTCAATGCGATCTTTGGCGATTTCAAGGCTGCATTAGAAGGGAGGGGTCGAGACATTTAAGGTCTAAACTCTATTCAACTGAAATGAAGTCAGTTTAAACACAAATGCAAATCGTCTCAACGTGCGAGTATAAATTTAACGAAAAGCTATTCGAAATGCTCACCTTTCCCACAGTTTGAACAGTAGTTGACTCCATCCGAAACTTGTTGCCCACAGTTACAGCAAAACATCTTCCTGACGACCTCCTTCAAATATTCCAAGATGGCGCAAATGGCGGGAAGTGATGAGCAGCCGCTGACCCCTTTACTGCATTTTCTTATCCCATGGTGCACCTTGATAACTCGCCCCAACCCCACGTGAGGACATAC
>OZ026600.1:3375964-3413464 GCA_964020085.1 Micromussa lordhowensis | reverse complement strand
CCAGTCACTGGTCCACCGGTCACTGGTCCACCAGCCCACCAGTCCACTGGTCAATTATTTACTGGTCCACCAATCCACCAGTTCAACGGCCTGCCAGTCCACTGGTCACTGGTCACCGGTCCACAAGTCCACTGGTCACTGGCCCACTGGTTCACAGGTCACTGGTCCACCAGGTCACCAGTTTACCCGTCAACCAGTCAACCAGTCTACCCAAAAGGGACAAAAATATCATTATTGAATACTGCAAAGGCATAGCACGGTTACAAGTTCCAAGAATTTGAGGCCGATTTATTGCATACTTTTTGTCACGCAGGAATAATAATAACTCAAAATTGTACAAAAAGTGCATGAGCTCGTTATCATTTATTGCCTCCCAGAAATGCGAATGGGGAAGTTTGCATCAAAACATCGATCACTCCATGCAGTAAATAAATCTGACCATATCGCTCAAATAAGCGCAAGAATAAATTTATAACTTTCTTGCCATATATTCCGTGATATTCCACGAGAGTGAGTCCATTTTTACACAGGTAGACAATAATATACATAACGAATGTGATTACTATACCTGGCTCATAGGGGCAGTAACCAATCAGGAGCCGAGAAAGACAATAGGCTATTGTTTTGAGAACAATAGACTATTGTTTTCCAAATCCAAGATGGCCGCCACAAATTTCAACCAATCAGGAGGTGAATTAAGAATTCAAGATGGCGGCACCCGTGAAAGTCAGCCATGTTGGAAAACAGCCCACCAGCCTCAACAGAGGACTGGGATCGGTCTTACAGATTTCCATGGCGACACAAATCACGCCAGGGTTTTCGCAAAAATGTCACGCAACTTCAAAATCCATGGGACTAACTTTGATAAATAGGAGTTTGTTTTGGGCGAGAAAAGGCCTTAGATCGGTCTTATCATATTTGTTTCCCCTAGGACTCGAGAATTAATCTAGACACATGTACATCAAATGAGAAACAATTGTATTTATTAAAAAGTCCTAATTCTTTACAAGAGGGACCTGTGTCCAATTTGCAAACAACGTGTGTGCACTAGTAATTGAAATACATCAAGTAGAAATGCAAATCTAAACTCATTGATCTCGACTGTTCCCTTGAGAAAAGCATCATTCAAAAGAATCTTAAACAAACAAAAGACATTTTAAGCCACCGTTGAAGAATTAACATATTAAGTCAGAGATGAAACGTGAAATGAATTAAAACCGAGCGCGTGCACGCTTAGAAGCTAAACATAACATCTAAGGTATTTCAAACAAACGTTCGCGCTTGAAGTAAAGATCAAACAAACATTGCAAATCGCATCGCTCCTGATTCAACAGCCGCACAAATTGTAATTCGGTCTAAGCAGGAGCTCCTGGTCTAAGCGGTTCTCTAATAGTGGCAAGAATAATTCACTTACATCAACCATACTCCTTTCAAATTCTTCCAAAGCGATGCTCAGCTCTTGATCACTTAATTAGTTTCATAATCGCCAAGACAAGAATGCGAAAAAGTGTGTCCAACGTCGTCACAAGTAAAATGATTTTGCTCAAGTCTGAAAGACTTGTATATAAAAACGGGTATCCAATGAGAAGATGGGGGATAGGGGGTATGCGATATCACATGCTTAAGAACCATTGTGAAGACAGGGGATAGGGGGGTATACCTATGTCATGAAATTGTTATGAACAAAGCAAAGAGTCTGATGCATAATGTATGACGTTTATTGAAAACAGCATGAAAACCAAAGAGAGAATTGATTACAACTTTAAGTCTTGACCGTCGGTGTTTCACAAAGTGTATCGCTGGGAACTAGACTCCTTTCTAGTTTCTCCGACTCTTGGTCCCAGGCCCCAAAACGCACGATATTCTGACCTTCTTTTCTTTGTTTTTGGTCATGAAGTCTTTGCCTGATCTGTTCCTTATTCTTGGCATAATGAGATCTCCAATATTTGTTGATCTGTTCCCTGTTGTTTTTACAGTATTGGCTTCGGTAATTTCTGATGTGTTCCTTTTTTTGTTGACAATAGGCTCTCTGGCTGCTGGCGAGCCTTTCCCTGTTGTTTTCATACCACCTTTTACGACGTGATTTGAGAATCTCAGCGTTCTCGGCACGATATCGTTTTTGCCGGGCCAGGATATGCTCTCTGTTCTTTGCATAATAGTCTTTATTGTAGGCTTTCCTACAAACAACTATCTTGTCATTCCCCGACCGTTGATTGGAGCAATTCATCTTGTGTGGCGTCTTACAAATAATGATTAAAACTCTAGAATCGCAAACTCTTATAAGAGTCACATGGCCAATTCAGTGTATCACACTAAGGTTTAAACCTCCCCTTCCGCTACTTCTTCGTCGTCGTTACCCTCAGGGAGCAATTTCTTTTTCATTAGTCTGTTCAACAGGAATTTCCGTTTTGCCACTGCCGACTCGGCCGCCTCGTCAAAATCCATGTCATCTTCCTCAGTAAAGCGTCGAAGAGTCTTCATGACTTTACGGTGTATTGCATCGTGTTTGATATGGTGAGTCCATTTTAGACGTTCTAAATAAGTTCTTCGTAGCCTTCTTCTACTTACAGGTAACAGGGCGTTGAAAGCGGCAGTTTCGGCATAGTGTTGGGATTTTCCCCTATCCAGGAACTGTTGGACTTCTCTCAGGTAGGTTTCATTGATACTTTCTCCGACTTTTTGACGTAACGGAAGCCACGGATCTGGTTCATTGTCGTCGTCCGCTTCTTCTTCCTCTTCGGAGCTGCTAGTCTCTTCCTCCTCAGGCTCCTCTTCTTCCTGTTCCTCCTCTACCTCTTCTTCTTCTTCTTGTTCTTCGTCTTCTATGTTTTCATCATTGTTTTCTTCCACGGGGCCAAAAATATCTGTTGAAGGAGAACGCATGGTTCCCGTCGTCATTCACCCAAGACAACGTGCTTCAAATGAGCCGAAACCCTTGAAGTGATATTTTATATATCATTTTTTGCTCGGTGATCAAACATCCTCTTTCTTAATTCTTCGATGCCAGCGCGGGTATCCTTCGTGAGTCAAGAGGTGACTAAACAGGCGTTTCCTGTCGTCACTGGCAGGATGTAAATCCAGGACCGTGTACCCAAATGGTCGTTCGGTCACTTTTTGATAGACGTCCATCATGTCTTGCCAGCAAGTGGGAAAAGCTTGAAGCAGTAAATTCCTCATCCCTAATTGATCTCGTGGATTTTTGAAGGCTATGACATAGTGAGCGTTCCTGGAAATACTCTTTGCGTATTTCCCTGGTGGAAACATGTCTTGGCACAAGTACAACACGGTGATATTTTGATGATGTGAATGTTTGGTGAATAAGTCTAGCAACTCTTTGTCTTCACCTCCCTCGACCATCAGATCATCTAACACAAGTAAACCACCTTTTGGAAACCATTTTTGCAAATGGAAGGTGGTAGGAACCCCTTCGTGAAATTGTATGCCAGCGTCTTTCATGTCTTGGAATCCATGTTGCCACACCCCGTAGCAATAATGAATCGTGGGAGGAGGGCTTACAAACAATTCTTCCAAATGATCCAAGAGGAAAGGACTCGGTAAAACAAGTCTTGCCACAACCAGAAGGGCCCACGACCAAAATACTAGAGGGTGTCTTGAACCGAAACGCTATTCCCCTCTCTATGCCATTTGGAATCCCATTCTGCTTTTCAGTAGGAAATGCGATCTTTGGAGCATCCACTCGTGTTATTGCCGTTGACGATGGGAGGTCTACCAAAGGGAGTTTGTCGTGACCATTTTCAATTCGCTTCCAACAAGTATACTTCTCGTGATGTCTTTTACTACCAGCACGAGTAAATGGCTTTTGACAGTAACAGCATCGATGTGACATAATTTGCACGTGGTCGACTCCTTGGGGAAAATTGTTAAGCGCACAGAAAGCACCAGTAATCACTACGGAAATAAAACAACTGAAGAACGTTGCGTTATACAACTGTTAATATCGTCGGAGGTGGCTCTGCAGAAAATATGTAGCTATTGCAGAAAATGTGCACAAAATATGCAAAAAATCTGCAGCTATTGCAGAAAATATGCAGCTATTGCAGAAAATATGCAGCTATTGCAGAAAATCTGCAGCTTTTGCAGAAAATCTGCAGGTATTGCAGAAAATCTGCAGGTATTGCAGAAAATCTGCAAGTATTGCAGAAAATCTGCAGGTATTGCAGAAAATGTGCAGCTATTGCAGAAAATCTGCAGCTTTTGCAGAAAATCTGCAGGTATTGCAGAAAATCTGCAAGTATTGCAGAAAATCTGCAGAAAATCTGCAGGTATTGCAGAAAATGTGCAGCTATTGCAGAAAATATGCAGCTTTTGCAGAAAATCTGTAGGTATTGCAGAAAATGTGCAGAAAATCTGCATATTTTCTGCAATACTTGCAGATCTTCTGTAATACCTGCAGATTTTCTGCAATACCTGCAGATTTTCTGCAAAAGCTGCATATTTTCTGCAATAGCTGCATATTTTCTGCAATAGCTGCATATTTTCTGCAATAGCTGCAGATTTTCTGCATATTTTGTGCACATTTTCTGCAATAGCTACATATTTTCTGCAGAGCCACCTCCGACGATATTAACAGTTGTATAACGCAACGTTCTTCAGTTGTTTTATTTCCGTAGTGATTACTGGTGCTTTCTGTGCGCTTAACAATTTTCCCCAAGGAGTCGACCACGTGCAAATTATGTCACATCGATGCTGTTACTGTCAAAAGCCATTTACTCGTGCTGGTAGCAAAAGACATCACGAGAAGTATACTTGTTGGAAGCGAATTGAAAATGGTCACGACAAACTCCCTTTGGTAGACCTCCCATCGTCAACGGCAATAACACGAGTGGATGCTCCAAAGATCGCATTTCCTACTGAAAAGCAGAATGGGATTCCAAATGGCATAGAGAGGGGAATAGCGTTTCGGTTCAAGACACCCTCTAGTATTTTGGTCGTGGGCCCTTCTTGTTGTGGCAAGACTTGTTTTACCGAGTCGTTACTCTTGGATCATTTGGAAGAATTGTTTGTAAGCCCTCCTCCCACGATTCATTATTGCTACGGGGTGTGGCAACATGGATTCCAAGACATGAAAGACGCTGGCATACAATTTCACGAAGGGGTTCCTACCACCTTCCATTTGCAAAAATGGTTTCCAAAAGGTGGTTTACTTGTGTTAGATGATCTGATGGTCGAGGGAGGTGAAGACAAAGAGTTGCTGGACTTATTCACCAAACATTCACATCATCAAAATATCACCGTGTTGTACTTGTGCCAAGACATGTTTCCACCAGGGAAATACGCAAAGAGTATTTCCAGGAACGCTCACTATGTCATAGCCTTCAAAAATCCACGAGATCAATAAGGGATGAGGAATTTACTGCTTCAAGCTTTTCCCACTTGCTGGCAATACATGATGGACGTCTATCAAAAAGTGACCGAACGACCATTTGGGTACACGGTCCTGGATTTACATCCTGCCAGTGACGACAGGAAACGCCTGTTTAGTCACCTCTTGACTCACGAAGGATACCCGCGCTGGCATCGAAGAATTAAGAAAGAGGATGTTTGATCACCGAGCAAAAAATGATATATAAAATATCACTTCAAGCGTTTCGGCTCATTTGAAGCACGTTGTCTTGGGTGAAGGACGACGAGAACCATGCGTTCTCCTTCAACAGATATTTTTGGCCCCGTGGAAGAAAACAATGATGAAAACATAGAAGACGAAGAACAAGAAGAAGAAGAAGAGGTAGAGGAGGAACAGGAAGAAGAGGAGCCTGAGGAGGAAGAGACTAGCAGCTCCGAAGAGAAAGAAGAAGCGGACGACGACAATGAACCAGATCCGTGGCTTCCGTTACGTCAAAAAGTTGGAGAAAGTATCAATGAAACCTACCTGAGAGAAGTCCAACAGTTCCTGGATAGGGGAAAATCCCAACACTATGCCGAAAATGCCGCTTTCAACGCCCTGTTACCTGTAAGTAGAAGAAGGCTACGAAGAACTTATTTAGAACGTCTAAAATGGACTCACCATATCAAACACGATGCAATACACCGTAAAGTCATGAAGACTCTTCGACGCTTTACTGAGGAAGATGACATGGATTTTGACGAGGCGGCCGAGTCGGCAGTGGCAAAACGGAAATTCCTGTTGAACAGACTAATGAAAAAGAAATTGCTCCCTGAGGGTAACGACGACGAAGAAGTAGCGGAAAGGGAGGTTTAAACCTTAGTGTGATACACTGAATTGGCCATGTGACTCTTATAAGAGTTTGCGATTCTAGAGTTTTAATCATTATTTGTAAGACGCCACACAAGATGAATTGCTCCAATCAACGGTCGGGGAATGACAAGATAGTTGTTTGTAGGAAAGCCTACAATAAAGACTATTATGCAAGGAACAGAGAGCATATCCTGGCCCGGCAAAAACGATATCGTGCCGAGAACGCTGAGATTCTCAAATCACGTCGTAAAAGGTGGTATGAAAACAACAGGGAAAGGCTCGCCAGCAGCCAGAGAGCCTATTGTCAACAAAACAAGGAACACATCAGAAATTACCGAAGCCAATACTGTAAAAACAACAGGGAACGGATCAACAAATATTGGAGATCTTATTATGCCAAGAATAAGGAACAGATCAGGCAAAGACTTCGTGACCAAAAACAAAGAAAAGAAGGTCAGAATATCGTGCGTTTGGGGCCTGGGACCAAGAGTCGGAGAAACTAGAAAGGAGTCTAGTTCCCAGTGATACACTTTGTGGAACACCGACGGTCAAGACTTAAAGTTGTAATCAATTCTCTCTTTGGTTTTCATGCTGTTTTCAATAAACGTCATACATTATGCATCAGACTCTTTGCTTTGTTCATAACTATTTCATGACATAGGTATACCCCCCTATCCCCTGTCTTCACAATGGTTCTTAACCATGTGATATCGCATACCCCCTATCCCCCATCTTCTCATTGGATACCCGTTTTTATATACAAGTCTTTCAGACTTGAGCAAAATCATTTTACTTGTGACGACGTTGGACACACTTTTTCGCATTCTTGTCTTGGCGATTATGAAACTAAGTGATCAAGAGCTGAGCATCGCTTTGGAAGAATTTGAAAGGAGTATGGTTGATGTAAGTGAATTATTCTTGCCACTATTAGAGAACCGCTTAGACCAGGAGCTCCTGCTTAGACCGAATTACAATTTGTGCGGCTGTTGAATCAGGAGCGATGCGATTTGCAATGTTTGTTTGATCTTTACTTCAAGCGCGAACGTTTGTTTGAAATACCTTAGATGTTATGTTTAGCTTCTAAGCGTGCACGCGCTCGGTTTTAATTCATTTCCCGTTTCATCTCTGACTTAATATGTTAATTCTTCAACGGTGGCTTAAATTGTCTTTTGTTTGTTTAAGATTCTTTTGAATGATGCTTTTCTCAAGGGAACAGTCGAGATCAATGAGTTTAGATTTGCATTTCTACTTGATGTATTTCAATTAGTAGTGCACACACGTTGTTTGCAAATTGGACACAAGTCCCTCTTGTAAAGAATTAGGAGTTTTTTAATAAATACAATTGTTTCTCATTTGATGTACATGTGTCTAGATTAATTCTCGAGTCCTAAGGGAAAAAATATGAAAAGACTGATCCCAGGCATTCGAGTCCAGTGGTCAATTTTCTCGCCCAAAACAAACTCCTATTTATCAAAGTTAGTCACGTAGATTTTGAAGTTGCGTGACATTTTGCGAAAACCCTGGCGTGATTTGTGTCGCCATGGAAATCTGTGAGACCGATCCCAGTCCTCCGTTGAGGCTGGTGGGCTGTTTTCCAACATGGCCGACTTTCATGGGCACCGCCATCTTGAATTCTTAATTCACCTCCTGATTGGTTGAAAATAACCTCCGCCATCTTGGATTTAGAAAACAATAGAGTCTATTGTTCTCGGAACAATAGCCTATTGTCTTTCTCGGCTCCTGATTGGTTACCGCCCCTATAAGCCAGGTATAGTAGTATAATAAGTAGAAAAATGCTAATTGTGACAACAAAATGACGCAAAGCGTGAAAGTGTGAGAATCATAAGGGTAGTTTTAGATTTAAATGGTGTAATTGTTGATTCAAAGTGGGTTGTTCTCTTTAAATATGAAGAGCCTCTTTAATCTTGAGTTGTGACTGTTCTGATCTCACCCAGTGCTATTGGCAAGCGAGGAAAACGCGAACTACCTAACTGCTGCGAGAAGCCATATCGGTTTTACTGCGTTGCTCTGACCTTGGTGGGGGAATCACTTGATTGAACATGATTCAGAACCCATTCTTCATCCAAAAGAGAAGACAGAGCCGCTGGACCGCACGGTGAAGGAAAAGCTCCCTACCAAAGGAACAGCATCAACCGTTTAGCAGCTCAATAAGTGATTTGATGACTGAGTACTGATTTACAGATCATCAGATTTTCAACTTGAAACCTAATCATATCATGAACTTTAAATAAAGGTGCTGTTACACTAGGCAAAGTTTCCTGTAACTTTTCGTTGCACATTTGTTTCAACGCAATTTGCAGAAGACGTTACCTTGTATAACACGCTGGGAAATGAACACCAGATGGCATAGTTCTGTTTAATCGTTTTCTAAGATATCTTAACACTGACACCTTTTTAAAACCTCTATTTTGATTCGTTCTTGTTAATCTGTTCCTCTTTTGTTACAGGGTAGGGCGTTGTTTATGTTGTTTCCCTATTGTTTCGTTTAGCCAATTATGTAAAACCTTGTAAACGGTACGGGTCGCCCGAAAAAACTGTGAAACAGTCAGCTGAACAAGTGGAATGTCTAGCAAATCTTCAGTAAAGCATATTCTTCTTCCTCCTTTAATCACCGAGCATAAAATTTACCCCCTTTCGTTATTTATCTCCACAATGGACGGCTAAGACATTGCTGATACTAGAAGTATACAGGACGCGTATCACAATGGTCTCAAGCTCAACCCGAGTCTCGTCGTAAGTCAGTGGTTAAATCTGGCCGAGAGGTCATGGGTTTGAATCCCGTTGGGGACTCTTGTATGTTCTTTGTCGCTCGCTCGTGAGAACACTTCATATTTATCACATAGTTAGCAAGCTCAATAGTCACAAAAGAGTGATAGCATACCAAGTGTTCCATGATGACCATCAGTAATCCTTCAGCAGCTTCTCGTACTCGGAATGAAACAGGCTTCAACTCTTTGTCACCTAAAATTGGCAGCGTATTAAATGTTAATTTATCGGCTGTTATGGAAAAACGCAATCAACGTAAGATATGTCAGACCTCGCTTTCTCCACCCTTTCTCCCCTTTACCTCCCTTGTCGAGAGCCTGGGATCGAGGTTGTAAACGGGTACCAGAAAACCTGACAAAATGGCACTGGAAATGCTGTTTATCGAGAACCAATAGTTCCGAACAATTTATAGTCATTGACATACCTTTCAGTCGGGGACCAGAGTCTGTTGCAAGCTGAGGATCCTAAAAGAGAAGCATATTATTATTCACGTGTTAAACTGACCTGTATCAATTGTTCAGCGTGAATACGTTTTTCTCTCTTGTTTTCACTCTCACCAAACAGGACAAAATTAGTTTGTTTGTTTTTTTCAACCAATCCAGGGCAAAACTTAATTTTACGATAACTGCAGAAATTCTCGCGCGCTCATTGGCTAATTTGTATCGTCAATATGTGGACATGAATTTGAAATTCGTGCGACGCGTCAGCGAGCGAGAGCGGGCAATTCGACCATTTGTTATCGTAAAAAACGGGAAACGCAGGCAAGTTAACAAATTGATGTCAGTTTTTAATGAGTCTGTCCTGTTATTGACAATGAATTTCGTCATCACATTGTCAAAGTAGTCTGCGGATCCACTCGGCTATCGCCTCGTGGATCCACAGCTACTTTGACAATCTGATGACGAAATTTATGATCAATAACAGGACAGACGCATGAAAAACTGACCTCAATTTGTTAACTTGCCTGCGTTTCCCGCGCTTGGCAACGGTTGCCCGTTTTCCCGCACTTGGCACTGGTTTTACCTTTTCCCGCACTTAGCGCTTGTTGCGTGTCTGCTTTGAGTTGTGATTGGTTCACCGTGCTAGCTTTGCTTGTTGTGATTGACCAGATGCGATTTATTTGCTTTCAGTTTTCCAACGAACATTTCTAAACGCCCTCCGTTTTACCTTCAGTATCAGAATAACACAATAATTGATAGCATGCTTCTTTGACAAGAAAAGACTTCCACAAACTTTAGGTGACATGTAACATATTACCTTAGTAAAGATAACTTTTTATAAACTTACTCTTGGAATTTCCCTGGATTTGCTTCCTGAAATTCCCAATTCTACCACTTCCATGACAACGTTCAAGCAACCCTAAAAATGCAAATAAAACTTTAATTGCAATACGAATGAAGCTTACTTATCCCGCAAAGAAACGTCAAAGATAACGGAGTTCTGTTCCGGTGATTTCAGCGACTGTGTTTGAATTGCTTTCATCTGATGTGCGTAGTCGTAGCTGAGACTTGTTATAGGTTCAACATCTGCTGGGAGAACTCGGATCCAAGTACATTGACTTGCAAAACATCTCGGACGATTTTGATTTCGGACGAAAATAAAACCGTCTGAAATATCTTTTGTACATTATAAAACTTTAAGGAAGGTTCAAACCTCTTAGTTTCCTTTATGCCGGGCTTTATGGTGCGACCTCTAGTTCAGATACTAATTGACATACGAACATATAACGGCTTCGCAGAATTTGTTCCATTTTCTCGTCGGTGTATTCGTGAAATCTTGAGGGTGCAAAAAATATAATCTTTTGATGTTGTTCCAGTGTAATTCGTGTTTTGTACGCGTAAATTTAAGTTAGCTATGCTTCATCAACGTGTGTGAAATTTTTGTCCCAAATTTGTCCGAAATGAGATACAAAGTGACGTGTCCGAAAATTAAATGTCCAAAATTTTAGTGTCAGAATTTTTTGCAAGTAAGCACTTTGTTTCACTGACAAATCAACCTCTTTCTCTAATTTCTACCAAGTTTAACATACACCGTCACTACCTTCCAAGCCGAATCACAACATACCTGACTGTCCAATAGCCACGGATGCGACATTATCCAGGACTGAAGACAGCTAAACGCTGCCACAATCATGGAGTGAAGGTCACGTGAGTGATGTGTTGCCTTCTTATTGGCTTGATATGTGACATAGTCACACAGCCAATGAATTGTACTCTTGCATTCAGCTTGATCTGAAAAAGGCGCAGAAGAAAAACAATAAAAAATACACCACGCAGTTGGCCGATAACTTAAAGAAGTCCACATTAAACCTGGTTATAATGGTAAAAAGGCTGATGAGTTTAATTCAGTCGGAAGTCATATGTCGAGTGAGTCACAAAATTTGACAATGGTGAGTCACGTGTACGATTTGTTAAACAGCTATATCACGGTTTTTTGCATGTTTCAGATTTTTCAAATTCGTCGTTTGTAATCTGTGTTAACCTTCTCAATCCTTAACCATCCTTGTTCACTTATGTTTTGTTGTTATCTCTTTGGTGTTTTTCTATCTTAGTAAACAACGATTTCCAGGTTTTCTTTCATTTATAAAATGTTATTTTGTACATGGCCAATATGTCGTGACTAAGCTCCTATAAGCAAAAATACGATTACAGAAAGGAATGCACCACATGAAGTCCTGTTTACCAATTAATCATTATTGCAACAAAAGTTAAGGAAAACAAACAGCAATGAAACATTTCACTTTTTGATGAATAAAAGTAGCACGGCATTTTCGACCCCATTTTAGTGTTCGTAATCATCAACAGCCTGAGTGAAGTCGACCAATAAAACGTCATTGAGCTCCTTTAACTTCAAATCTCAAAGCCAGCCCACGACTTTTTCAAAATTAAAATACTGCCCCTTGTTGTAATCTATTTAAATAACAACGTTTGTTGTTGGTTCAAACATTTTGGAGAGTTTAAAACACAGAACAATTAACAAACCCAAATGGTGCATGCTCAGTTTTGCCAGGCCAGACAGCAGCTCAAAGGCAGCCAGGGTGATGTGAACGTCAGATTTCCAGCGAC
Organism: Micromussa lordhowensis; assembly: GCA_964020085.1. Classification (NCBI taxonomy): domain Eukaryota; kingdom Metazoa; phylum Cnidaria; class Anthozoa; order Scleractinia; family Lobophylliidae; genus Micromussa; species Micromussa lordhowensis. Next base: position 3,401,395 of record OZ026600.1, on the reverse strand, counting down.
TGCTTCGAATCACGACCAGCTTGTTACACAGGAGATGTGTTAACTGAACAAACAGACCCTGCACTGTCGAGAGGTCTGGAAAAAAGCAATACACAAACACACCTAAAACAAAATGTGCCACACAAACTGGGAGACTGGGAGTTTGGAACAACATCTGGAAAATCGGGTGTAATGACTTGCTACACTGTAAATATGAAGATGCACCCAGTGTCGTTTACTGAAATTTGTTGAGCAGTTCTTTCATGTGGTGCTGTTCATTAATTCTGTAGAAGGTGGTACTAACTTTCAATTCTGTGGATGAAACTCTAGTGTGTGACCATTCAAATGAAAGCTATTGAGCAGTTCTTTTGTGTGGTACTGTTTATTTTGTTGTACAAGGTGGTTCTAACTTTCAATTCTGTGGATGAAATCCTAGTGTGTGACCATTCAACTGTGAGCTACAATGTATTGAGCAGCTCTTTTGTGTGGTACTGTTTATTATGCTGTACAAGGTGGTTCTAACCTTTAAGTCTGTGGATGAAACCCTAGTGTGTGACCATAAGCAGTTCTTTCATGTGGTACTGTTTATTATGTTGTACATGTACAAGGTGGTTCTAACTTTCAAGTCTGTGGATAAAACACTAGACTAGTGTTTCATCCACAGACTTGAAAGTTAGAACCGTCTTATACAGAGTTAATAAACAGTACCACACAAAAGAACTCCTCCACACACTAGTCTAGTGCGTGACCATTCAAATGAGAGCTATTGAGGAGTTCTTTTGTGTGGCACTGTCTATTATATTGTACAAGGTGGTTTTAACTTTTAAGTCTGTGAATGAAACCCTAGTGTGTAACCATTCAAATGGAAGCTGTTGAGCACACTTTCATGTGGTAGTAAATATCACAAAAGACGTCTGAGTGTGTACCATGTGACCTTGGTGTCCAGCTTTACTTTCTTGAGGCAGTGTTTTGCTAATATTACATTTTGGGATAATTTGGCTTCAGTTCCACTCGTGGGTGTGAAAAAGTGATGAGTGCTAAGTGCGATGAGAAGGCAATTTATTCCTAGCCTTTAAATTGTAAACTTAAGGATCACGACAATTGCTACTGTGCATACCATATGACTTGTTAAAAGAGTGATTGTATTGGACTCTGCTGTCACTGTCCACTTCATTAGCACTGCCTGCGTCAGACACTGAGCTGCTACCAGTGCTGGCACGACGCCTGCTGTCCTGTGAAGGCTGCAACTGATCACTCACCCTTACAGTGGAATCAGTTTGTTTGGGGGAAGAGACCCCAAGGGTCTCGGCAATCTCACTGTCTTGAATTAGCAGAGACACACCTACAAGAGGGCATAATCCAGTTATATGGAACATAAATTCTGCATGGTACATGTACACCGTACCTGGAATTTTGATACATGTTCTCCTAAATAAGAAGGGTCATTGAACTCAATACTTTGCTACAAACCTCCCAACAATATCTGAACATTGAACGAGTCTGATTCACACTGAAGAGCTTCCAGCAGCAGTCGTATGAGTCGGGGCTTTAAGGAGATGAATGTCAGAGGCTGTGGTTCATCATTGCTTTGGTTGCCAGTATGCTTCTTTCTCCATCCTGCAGTCATGTCTGAAATCACAACACAGACAAAGTTTCACTCGCATGAATGACAAAATTAATTAATATGGTATATGGTATCAGAAGTTTGTCTTGAGCGAATTATCTCTAGGTGTAGGAAGTTCTGAAAAGAACTGTTGTTGGTGACAGACATTTCAACAACCCAAGTGGTGAACAATCTGCTTCAAACAATGCATTAAAAATTGCAGTGTGACTGAATGGCAACTCTCACAGCCCAGCTATACAGTCTGAAATGCCACCAATTTCCGTTTTTCAGGCAAAATATCTCATTCAGTCTGCAGTTCAATGTCCCTGTTATATTTGCAACAGTTGCTCTATAGCACAGATGCTATCATTTTATTGTAGTCGTATTCATAAGTGAACATGTTTCCACATTCACAGGTTTTGCTGGGCAAGACAGACAGTTTGAGAAATTTCCATACAAACATGCACACAGTATAACCTTTTATAGCAAGATCCTGAAAATGCAGTGGCAAGCACAGCATAGATAACAGCAAATGGATGGCTGCTCTGCGAAGTTCAGTAGTGGGCGCATTACACCTGGGTGAACAAAGAAGAAAAAAAAAGTACATGTAGAGTGGCCAAATGAATAATAACTTTTAACTGTATGGATCAATAGAGTTCACTGTCGTACAAATGACATCTTTTCCCAAATTTGTTGTATTCCTACCCTATCTGGATGTCATTTCTTGGCAGCACAGTCTCTAGAGCAGTGATCAGGTGCGGTAACAACACTTGCACCCCTTGCAGATCCACTCTTAACAGGTCAGCTGAGTTCAGCAATATGCTGCAGAGTACATGACCAGTACAGGACTGATAGAGATTAATCAATAAGCAAGTTATGTCATGGAACTATTAATAATCAAAGTACCCAGCTTCTCCTTCCCACCACACCCCACTTACCCCTCCCCTACCACACCCCATATACACCAGTTCCCCCAGAAATGATTCCATAGAGATAAGCGCAGTACAGTTGCCAATTAAACCCAGAGCAAGCCTACATAATCATAATTTTGTTCTTCCACTTGAGAAAGCGTATCTTATAAACTCGAGCGGTTTTTCAAATTTATAAATGTCATGTCTAGTACTTTTGATGCCAGAAAAGAAAATGGAGTGTCTTTGCTCCTTCAAGGATTAATGCCATTGAGAAATAAGAAAACTCGTAAAAAACCCAGATACAAGCAGACTGCGAAGGTAACAATAATAATATATCTACGATAATATGTTATTCTTCAGCCAGTTATCTAAAAGATATTCCTTAAGGTGAACATTGGCTGCTGTTGTACTCTTGCTGCTAAAATTCAGTCGGTCTTTTACAATGCAATTTTTTTGTTTAAATTATTGCATTTGGACCATTCAGCCATGAGTCTTCCTTCTCCTTTTTAATGTTGACATTCAGGCAAAATCTCACTTGGACATTATTCGCCTTCTCTTTGTTTTCTTCATAGTACTTTTTGTTTCAAATTTCTTTTCTCCGAATATAAAACAGTTTGAGGAATAAGTCAGCATTGTTCAATTTGGAGTTTTGTTTGCACAATCATAACACTCATAAATCTGAATAATTTTGAATATCCCACCAAAATACATCTGTGTTCACAGGCTAATCACAATCACCTCTTACAAGATTTATTTTCATTCTATGCATGCTCAGATAAATAAAAACAGGTAGCTCGTTGATTGCAGGCATCAGCTTTGTTATTTTAGTTAGCAGCGAAATTTGAATGTTCTGTGGAGTGACGAAGTGACGAAGTGACGAAGCGTACTTATATTATTCTATGTAAATGACTCCGTTGTTTTAACAAAAAAGTTGCGCTATTTCTCCTCGACTTCTGCTATTGTGTGACCATTATTTCGGCTTTCCACCATAACACAAAAAAGCCAACAAAGTGCTTCAAAGGTGGCATGTCTTTGCCTTTTATAGGTTTGCTCTGTGTTAAAGCTGGCATTTTTCTTTTTTCTCTTTGACTGTTAGTCTCTGGAAAGTCAACCTCTGGCACATATCAAAGGAGTTTTGAAAGGGGGCTATTTTTAAAAGCAAATCAATAATCACATTAAAACATATCGGACCAAAAATGATAGCACCTCTCACCTCTGAGTACAACAATCCAATTGCCAAAGCTAAATAAAACCTTGACAGGTAAACAGGTCGGACCTCTTGACCAGAGCGATGACTACAAAAGATCCGACATAGTGCGCCATAAGCTTCAGCCCTGCCTGGCTCAAACCTACTGTCCATTGTGTGGCTAACCATCCCTACACTACAGATTGAAAGCAAAAAATGAAAGAAGTACATGTATATGACAGTTTTCTCACCTTGCTTAAAACAATCAGTTTTTCCACTACCCCTGGGCCGGGTTGTTTGAAAGCCGGTTAACGCTAACTCAGGGTTAAAAGTTAACCAAAGTATTAATTTTTCCTGTTTAAAAATGTTTTTCACTGCTTCTGTTTTGGGTAGTTTGAGATTATTCAAACTCAAGACTGAAGGATAAATAATGTCAACAGAAAAACTCACCAAAAAGTTGCAAATTTAAACTCAAAATCCTCCCTAACCCTGGGTTAGCTTAACCGGGCTTTGAACAACCTGGCCCAGAATGCCAAAATGTCTTCTCCTTGTTTTGGTATCAACTAGTGGGAGGGTTTGATAAAATTAATTGGTAAAGAAACAAGGAAAACTGGTCCCTAGGCATTACACTCAAAAGCAGGCTACAGTATTCAATGATCCACCTACCCTGCCTTGGTCACTCCTGTGTTTTCAGCTGGGGCAGAATTTGTAACAAAGCTGTCATAGATGTTTCCCAGAGCGTTGAAGTTTGCTGTCATGTCCAGCTTGGCAAATATAGCCTCAAAAAGCCAGCCACCAAACAAATGGAGCACACTATCCCCTGATGGTTTACGAGTGTCAGGCAGAGGTGATCTTGGGAACAAAAATGAAGTTGAAGGTGTGCTGGACAGTTCTTCACGGAATGGCTCTAAATGTGGCAGCCCAGTGGATGCGGTACCACTGCTAGGTCGAGATGGAAGAGTTTGGGATCTATATATTAGTCCCGAGGAATCAGTTAAACCCAGGGCTAAGCCAATGCTCAAGGACTTCTGGTCACGTTTCTTGGCCACTGGAGGGCTTGCGGTTTTCGTTGGTGCTGGTATTGGTATGTGTTTCACTGGTTCCTCCACAGTTGTTGTAATGGCCAGGAAGGCGTTAACGAGAACTGCCGCGCCTTTCATTGCTTGCAAGAAGTTTTGTGGAAGTGTCTTCAAGCAGGGATGAGCTGATGGCGTGATCACTTCTTCACTTGACAATGCAAACTCTTTGAATTTTGGTGTATTACTAATAATCTCTTTCTTGCAGAGGTCCACGGGATTCCCAACAATATGAAGAATTCTGAACCAGCACTGAATGAGGCATTCATCACCAATGTTGGCTGGCAGGCGGACATCACTCTTTCTGGATGGCAGTAGAGGAAGAGGAAAGCTGGGGCCGTACATAAACTGTATTACCCTTTTCGTGAGAGCTAGGGATGTTCTACTCCAATAGTCAATCATTGAATTGTGATGCCGCCATGAAATGCAAAGCTCGTGCAAAGTCTTCCACATTGAGGGGGCAGGAAAATGATGACAGCTGGCATGCAACCACACTTCCAGCAAAACACTGATCAATTTCTCGCACAAGTGTTCTGCGAGACCTCCTGAAGTGTTTGGCGGTGACAGAAGCATGTCATTAATAATCATCAAAAACTTCAGTAATGCCTCCCACGTCAAGGGTGACATCTTAGCCTCTGAGGCTGTAGCTTGAATCACCTGCAACACTCTGATACACAAAGAAGCTTGCAAAGCTAGATTTCCTTCTTCCCTTCGCACAAAAAGGTTACGAAAATGTTGAAAGATTTCTTTCGCGTATCTCTCGGGCGCCTTTAGAAGCGGTTCGGGAATCCCTTTCTTAGCATTTGCCAAGACCGAGATCCAGTCTAGGTAGATACTGACACAACCTTTCACGATCTCGCCATCGCTTTCTGTCATTTGAAGTGTCAAGCCATAACAAAGGACATCCATGACCCAGTCAACTTCCCTCTCTGTGCGAAGCGACATTTGCTCTTGAGCTCCAGGTTGAACAAGAGTCTTGACAATCGTGTGTGCAACATCTCTTCCCACGGAGGGAGGAAAGTTGTGCAAAACGCTTCTATTCTTGCGGTCACGCTGTAGCGTGTTTCGCAAAGAAACCCACTCGGAGTACATCGCATAAAAGGCACGTTGGCTGAAAGACAAGATCAAAGACGAAAGATTTAGATCGATCATGCCTTGCCATGCCGACTGTCTCATCATCTATCAAGGGCAGGAGGCCACACATGAATCTCTGAAAATATTTCAGCTATGCACTTACCAGTCACAGAAACTAATATAAAACTACACGGTGAAAGGATTTTGTGTACCCAAACAAGAAACCGAGACACAAATACCTCGACAACGCCAGCCCGTTCATCGCCATTTTGTTTTCTTAGAGGGAATGCCCGCTGGACGGTATGATCCCAGACTGGAAAACGTTTAGTCACGTCATTCGTCACGCCATTCAACATCGAGTAATCTTCCTTGTCTGAGAAGATGTCTCAGTTTAAAACCTTCTTATATTTCCGCTTGGTAATAGCTACAAGTTTTACTTTTCTTTTAAATACAAAGAGAATGTAAGATCCTTTTTAAATAACGCGACCTTTCGAGGTGTGACCAACGTCGCGTGACAAAGAATCAAATGAAGTCTTTGAAACCATTTAAAGACCTCCATAAATTAAATGACTTATAATCGCGTCTTAAAGGCTTTCAATTGTTTCTTACGATTGTTGAGTAACAAACAATAAAACAAAGCAAACAAATACACAAACGATCAGAACGCAAAGAACAGGGGCACCCAACGAGCAAATTAAGTAAAAAATCCTTTGAGGGATATTTCTAGGCTCCTTGTAATGTTTAAATACTGTTTAAAGAGTTGTTTTGATCAGCTAGAAAAATTTGATCTGTTCGGATTTCTTAGCTGAAAATTAAATCTTCATTTTAGAAATTGCTAGCTGAACGTTACCTTCGAAGACCTTCTCCGCGAACTATATGCTAGGCGACCTTATTAAGAGCCAAAACTTGCAAAAATATCCCTTCCGAAAATCTAAGGGACTATTTTCCCGTGGATTTATCCTGGTTTCGAATCTTTTAGCTGATGTTTTAGTTAAAAAATCAGTAGCTCTTTGTCCAATGCATTATCCGAGTGGACTCTCCCGAACAGATATTTCATCGAAGTTTCTCGTTGGGTGCCCCTGAAAGAAAAACCTTGAAGCCACGCCAAGGTCGGGAAAACGTTTTGTTCCTCGTTGGAACGCGTTACCCTCATTCTTTGCTCATTTAAACACGGCGAAAGAAAGCTTGGTCGAAGGTAACCCAGGATTGCAATAAATGTAGACACGGTACAATAGACAGGGTTTAGCCTTATCGCTTCGCTCTTCGCCATTTGCGCGTATGACTCAAAGGTGAGCAGGGATTACAGCTCGACCAAAATCAAAACGAAAAGCTGCGCGTGCGCGGCATTACGTGTGACCAAAAGGTGACGTAATAATTGACTGACCGCACGTCATAAATCATAACATCCTGTCGGTCTAGTTCGCGAGTTATCCAGCAAAGTCACTCTTTGGAGTCTTTTATAGCTCGCTTTATAACAAAGAGAAGAGACTTTTATAAGCGTGGGATCAAACACTGTCGGGTAAGTTAGAATCTGGCAAAACGCTCAAACTGCCAATGCAAATCAGCTCCAAATTAGAAGTGGTTTGATTTGTTAGAAGAGAAGTTTATCGTGCAACACGATAACGTGGCATTATATGAAAATCGCGCAGCACACCCAATGAGATGCTCCTTTTTTGAAGTCAAAAAACCTGATTCTCTTTGAACAATACCGCGCGCATGTTTTCCATAGCGTCATATTTTCCGAACGTAAAAAGAGCGTGGTTAATAATAACAATGTAATTGTGTAAGCTTATTAATTCTTTCTCTTTCTTAGTTTTCTTTCTCGTCATGGATATTGACAAGTTCCTCCCACAGTGTCTTACTGACCGCTGGGAGAGCATGAAGAACTATCAAGAAGACTGCTTGGAGAATCTGAGAAGTTGTCAAGCCGTACGTACATACAGACAAGCCAGGGAGTTTAGTCATTTCCATCCCGTGATAGCAATGTTCCTGGCTATCGTCTTTGGTTTAGGTCTCCTCCCTGTAATCGTATTCTTATCGTTCGTATTCGGCTCCTTTGTGGTCATCTTCTTCACAGCGCTAACAGCATTCGAAGGAGTACTTTTGATTTCTCTGGTGTCGCTTCTCACTATGGCGATCCCAATACTGATGTTTGGAGGCGTAGTGGCCGCTTTCGTTTACACTGGTTACTGCTGTGTTGTGAAGGTTCGACGTATCACCAAGCGATTTGAAGGAATGCTCCAGTTTTGGCTCCCCTCAAGAATCCATGGAAAAAGAATCAGATTTGCTGGACACAGAGTAAAAACACATGCATGCCCTCCAAGTGAGGAAGAAACGTTTATGGATGAAATGTCCAACAGTTCTTCCGGTTGTTTCTAAACAAAAATTAACCAACTAAAAAATAAAAAAAAAGATGTAAAACATAAAATGAAACAAAAAATATTCACCTCATTTTATTTATAAAAAATTCGTTTTTTTATTTGCGTCCCTTATTTTCTTCTGATATAAATATGCCTTTCTTTTGATCTAATATCTAACTTAGGCCCTTATTCCATCGCGTAGAATGGCCGGACATCATTACTTATTCATGAGCACCGAAGCGGCAAAATTTGAATACGAATGTAGTTTGAATGGCCTAGAATAAGAGAGAAAAGGCCCTTATTTGCCCGCAGAGCATTGATAATACTCGATTTCCTGACTTGCCTAAGTCCTACTTAATGTTTTGAGCAGCGGGCTTTTCATAAGGAATGATATATCTACAATTGTAACCAAAAAATGGAAGGTTTTACAAAGTTTTAGGACTATCCCTCTGCGATCGAAAATTATGAAAAACCGGCTTTTTCAGAGGGGAACATGTTCCCGATACGAAATGAAAAGTGATTTTCAAGTAAGCGAAACTGGCTTCAAAAAAGTGAGCAACGGGAAATAAAAATTTGACGTTTTTCTTAACTGATCCCGTCTTAACTTTGTAAATCGGAGCAAAAAAACGACTATCCAGCTGACATTGAAAGTTGCGCGTTGCAAGTTCGTTCAAAGACGGCGCGTCTTTGCTCGGTGAGCCATTGTTTGAAGCACACGACTGCATAACAATGGTGTCTAAAAATTACCATATCTTTTCAAAAAAATCACTCAGTCGTTAAATGCAAATCATTGATCAGTAGCCCGCTAACTTTAAAACTCATAGAACAACTGCTTAACGAGTGTTGATACGTGGATTTATGATGAACGAGGAAAACAGAAGTGCGCTGGATCGGGAGCTCTTTTCAGAGCTCATTGAATCCCCGATCCATCCACTTCTGATTAATATGGTCTGTCCTTATGTTGAATCGAATGATCCAAAGTTTCATCTTCAAATAGACGGAGAAGCACTTTGGCATTGGCGAAAAGTCCGCGGACATCCCCGCGCCGCCTTCGACGTTCTCCAAGCAAGCATTTCGCGTATCGGATACAAGCTGGAGGAATCCGCACGCGATCGTGTTGGTCATGCCATTGCCAGGAGCATTCGAAACTTCTGGAGAAAGATCAATGAAATCTCGAACAGTAAAAAACGAAAAACAGTTAAAGCCAGCAAGTGTAAACAGCAAGTGTAAACATTAAAGCAAACGCAAGAAGACAAAATAGCTACAAACTGCGCATGCTGTAAAGTGAAGCGCGTGCCCTCAACCGTTCCCGCTCCCATAAAGAGGGGCGAAATGTTCCGTAGTTAACACTTTCGCTTATCTAGCTGATTTGTTCTTGAAAATGGATGACCCCGAGTCACCACAACCGCCGCCGCCGCTAAAGCGACAGAATGCCCTTTGAGGTAAAAAGCTTCTTGAAGCTTTGAACACAAAGAGACCTGATGACTAACCATGTTTAGTCATTTAATGGGGGGCCCAAAAGGCCTCCCTCATAAACAAACAATGAGAACTAAACTTTGCATGGGGAGAAGTGAAACCACGAACGTAGCGTGGTCATGAGTAAACAATGTTCGGTATATGGCAATACAGTTAATCCGCTAATTCGAACTCGGTCATTTCAAACTCATCACCGTATCATTTTCCTTGGATTCGCCCTTCAGTCATTTGCTATCAGCTATTTCGAACTCCCGCTAGTTCAAACTATTTTACTAAAATGCTCAATCCGTTCGAGCGAGCAAGATCCAATCCGCGCTGTGTTTATATTTTGCAAACATTAGCGCGCGCTACTTGGCATTTTCAAAGAAACTTGATCGAACGCGATCCAAGAATAACATGATAGTTTGAAGCAGTTCCGTTTTGTACTATCAAAGAAACTCTTCCCTACGAATCAACCAAACCTTTTAAAACTAAGGAGTTTGACATAAGCGATTGTTTTGCTCGCGCGCGAAGAGGGCAAACGATTTCCTTTTTTTTAGACGGATCAACAACAAATTTTTCGCTCCTTTTCAGGCAGAAGCGGTATATTAGCTTTGAGAGGTACGAACAATAGCGAAAACAATACCACGGAAACTTCATTGTTTCCAACTTCCGCTCTCTTCAAGTTAATGAGCATGGCCTTAATCCCCACGGAGAATAGCAGGAGTTTAGCTTAACCAATCAGACTTGCCCCCTTGCGTTCAATTTGCGTTTATTTGAATATTAATGGCCGATATGACAGACCTAAGATATCTCATGAACTGCAAGTAAATGTCCCGAGAACAATAGCCATTCTGCGCGATGCTATCAGTTAAAGTGCATATGACCCGAAAAATAAGTCATTTTAAAAATAAGCTCATTTAATAGGCTTTCCAAAGTAGAGTAAAGTTTTCATTTTATTTGCATAAAATACAGCTTGAATATCTCTAGAACAAAACAAGATATCACAAAAAGAAAAACGCCATTTTACTCTACTTTGAAAAGTCTTTTAAATAAGCGTATTTTTAAAACGACTTATTTTTCATGTCATATGCACTTTAAAAAAAACCTTGACATTCACTTTTTTGATCCCCATTTAAGTTATAACTAAGGCCTCTCCTATTTACAGAAAATAACGCACTCCATTTGAAAATATAACACCTTTTCCAAACTCCACCTTTTCTAACGAACCCTTTAAGGTTCTAGTACATCTCGATAACAAGAGGCATTTCAAAGAAATCTCTGGCAACAAAGATACTGGGTTTCTAAAACTGAGGACACTCAAGTTGACTTTTTTAATGCATATTGTACTTGTCAATGAGACACTTTAACAAGAGGAATTGCTGTAATTAGCAGGATGACTTTAAACTACACTTTTTATTCAACTATAACACCTTAATTAAAAGGTGAGGCTGTCAACCAGCACATCGAACTCGACAATACACAGTAGTTGTTATCTCACTTTTAAACAAACCAAGTGGTAACGAACCACGAATTTAATTTTATCCCTATAGGTACGCAGATTACCTCATCCCTCTTCCCTCTCCTGGGGAAAAATCTCTCCAGTAGAATTTTACAATTTAAAGACTTTGAACTGAAAGGCCTTACACTGGAATTTCGAAACAGTCCTGACCATTTTTGAAGGTGAAATGCCTTGACTTTGCGCGCTTGTATGTAAAGTTAACTAAATAATAAACAATTATTGGATGAGGTCTTTTTGATATCCAGAATAATCAAGGTCGAGGTAAGGGTTATCAGCCGAAGCCGAAGGCCGAGGCTGATAACCCTTACCGAGACCTTGATTATTCTGGATATCACAAAAACCGAATCTAATAATTGTTTTATTATACATTGAACGAACGCAAAAACTTGGAAGTCATGTTTCTGCTTCTTCACTGACGGCAAGCAACACGAATCGCGCGAAGTTGACATGATTACCCTTGGAAATCATGCATTGCGCGCGCAACCTACAGATTATTCACTAATCTGTAGGTACAGATTAGTGAATAATCTGTAGGTTGCGCTGTTCCCCAGAATTAACAGTAGGCTTTTAGCCAATGAGAAGACAGATGGTAACTACAATGTATAACCACAGTAATCAGAAGTGATCGATCCAAAAAGAAAAAACAACTGAAATAAAATAAATCGATCCGTTCTACAGACACCGTCACTCGTGGCAGAACTAACGTTACACCCCGAGAGGAGCGCGAGCACCTTTCCTGGACAGCGGCTGATAATCGAGCCTATGACAGAACACCCAAAAGATCTAGTCACTAAAATAACCTAGAGAAAAGTGAAACCTTTCCTTGACGACTTTTGGGGCGCTTACCGTTGAATCAAAAAATTCTGGAACTTTTCAAACGGCGGACAAGTGGTTCGGAAGTGTCCTTGGAAAGTTTTTTTTTAATCTTAAAATTCAATGTTGAATATCCGAAATACGAACCATTCAAATGAAAATTGCGCAAATTCTGGGATGAAAATCAAATGGCATACAAGTTCTTTCTATAAAATTTCCGACAACTTCTGTATAGCTCCGGAAGTTAGATCATACGATGTTATTTTATTATTGAAATGTAAGCTGTTTTCATAATGTACATTTTTATCTGTAAATAGTCTTTTTTTAATTTAGTTGTTTTAATTTAATATTTTAATATTCATGTATGGCGGAAGAGCCCCCAAGGGGGGGCTATGCAATAAAGTATGTATATGTATGCAAGTTGTCCTTTTTTGCGGAAATAGGCCCTTTGCAGGATCCGGTCACATGGTACGGAATGAATTACGCTGGGACGCAAATGGCACAGTGGGACTTCCAAAACAAAGGAAAGTCGGCTGGACTGGTACGAGTTCCTTTGTTTTGGAAGTCCCACTGCGTCATTTGCGTCCCAGCGTAATTTATTCCGAACCATGTGACCGGATCCTGCAAAGGGCCTATTGCCCACTGGAAATTTTCGAAAATGCCACAGGTATTTTTGGCTGAATGGAAAGCGTCCTTTGTTTTCAAAAGTGGAAAGAGTACGCCTGTCTCCATATGCCCCAGACCCCCAGACGAAGCTTACATTACACCCAGATATTTTTGGTTTGCTAAAAAAGAACTTCAGACGACTGATAACAGCAAAACAGGTATTGCACAGTATCACATAAAAACAGAGAAGAGATCACTTTTTGAGGCTTGAATCTAAAATTCTAATACGAAATACCTGCTCCGTTCCTGTGTAAAGCTGAGATTTTTTTACCCATTTACCCTTACTTGATGTGAGTAAGATCTAAACTTTTGAAGTTAGAAAGCAAAAGTCTGCCAGTGCAAATGTGTCACAAAGCTGGAAACTGTACGGCCTAAAGTCCTTGGGTCACTTGACAAAAATGCCAACTGTTGAGGCATTATTTTGAAGTGGGAAGTGACAATTCAATTTCCCTTCCCCCTCCCCCCAAACCAACGTTGGATTTGGATAAATCAATATCAACATTAAAAAAAATATATATCAACATTGTCAGTGTTGGGGGTGAAGAGGGGGAGGTGAACAGAAAGATCATAATTATGACTGCTGTATTGAAGGCTAGATTATCTTTTTACAACGACTGTTTGATAATACATTTATAATGAAAGATTCTACTCAGTGAGTTATCACTTACAACCACACCCAACCCTAGTTATTCATCAATTGAAAAAAACTCCAAGACAGAAATGTGGGCCATCTCATCGGAATAATTTTTATTTGGCATAACAACAAAGGCTCTGCACAAAATAGCTTCTTTTGCACCATTTTTACTCGGGCTACCAAAGGAAACGCCCGAGTTGAAATTTTGGCTTCGTTATTTTTCCGTTCAGCCAGTTTGCAATTCTCTAATTAATACGCATGCGCGAAGGTTTTACTGATGAGCACAAGGCATATTGTAATGGCGGACGGAGAAGAGTTTATGCGGTGGAAGATCAGCACAAATACTGTGGACGGATACAAAACGGATACAAAATGTGCACACAGCGTTCACGGTAGACCAACACTAAACGATGAGGAGCGCTTTCGGAACGGGTTGGTCCGCAAACCCGTTACGAGATGAAGCCCGAGTGAACGCAAATATGCGTCTAGTTTAGATATAAATACAACAAAGGCTCTATGAAGCTTCCCAACCCTGTGGCAAAAGGAGGCTTTTGTTTTCTCAACCTTCCCAAACAAACAATTTTTGAACACAAACACAGGGTTCCAGATAATTTTTCATTGCAGGTTTTTAGTAGGGAATTCTAACGGGTCAATTACGACTGTTCCAACCGAATCATTATATATTTTTTATTTAATTGTCGTTTTATGTAGCTGACCTTGTTGTTAAGCTGAGACCCCTCTGGCCTCACTTATCTGGAACACTGCAAACACATCTTAGGCTAGACTTAGTTAACAACACACCAACAAACAGAAAGCATGTTCATATGTTTTTTTTCTTTCTTTTTTCTTTTTCTAATTCTGGAAAGCATTCAAAAGAAGTATTCTTGCAAGCAAACCCAGTCTTATAACCATTCCATCCCTTCCATAAAAAATGTCCCAAAAATATTTGCACTATGTAAGACTTTCCTAGACCTTTTATACCTGGGATTTACATTTGCAACCTGCTAATTCTGGTTTTATGGCATTGGTGAAATTGTACTCAAATTATTGTTCTTCACATCATTAAATGAGGTGCATGGACCACTGACATGGATATTCATAGACGGAGAGCATAAGCAAATCACGCCAGCAACCACAAGGAAAACAACACCAAACAAAAGGAATAATGGGCGGAAAAATGGCTATGTAAGTGCGTTTTAAATCTCGGTAAATTTTGTAGCCATCCTCTGCAAAAAACAAGTGAAATGACCAAGTTCTGCATATTTTGGAGAATGTTGGTGTACTCATTGGCATTCTGAGCAGATTCAGATAATTATGAAATACAAAGGTAGCACATAGCTCCCTTTTATAATAGGCATCGTCACAGGTGTTGCCATCATCATTGCTTAAGGTCCCTAATAGATCCAAAAGTTCTCCTCTGGGAAAGTTCAACAACAGGATGATTGAGTCTGGGAGACCAACATCAAAACTTCAGGCCTTCAACTTCTCCTTGGTTGTCCACTGCATTATACTCCACCCAGTCTCTTGCAATCGGAGCATTTAGCATTTCATCAGTGATGCCAAAAGCATCACAGAGGGCAAGAGCTTGTGGTGCTACATCTCGACACAGATCAGCAGCTGCTTTCCCTACTTTTAAACCAGTGACTGTAGAAATCAGCTCAGAGGTTGTGAAGTAGCCAAGATCTTTTTTGATGACTGACATCTGATAGAGATGATGAAGTTTCTTCAGAACTGGCTGTAGACCAGGCTCAGCTTTATCAAGGGCTTTGCCAAAGGACTCACTGATGAGCCGCTCACCATATGCGTGAGCAGCTGCCTGGACAAGATCCTGCTCCTGGTACATCCAGGTGTCAAACCTTCCCTCCTTCCCTGCTTTCTTCATCTTCATCCCAAGAGATATGAAAAGTTTGTTCTCACGTGACTCCAACAAGGAATGGAGATACTCCTGGTTGTTCAGGTCTGCCTCGTCACCTCCTGCAACTTGACGTTCAGTAGGCTTGAAAGCCATCAGCCTTTCGGTAGCTACCTTTTGCATAAGGACTGAGTTGTCACCTTCTGCTGTCATACAAGCGTGTGACAGGGCCGCATCAATGCCAAACTTGTTGCATGACAGATAACCTTGCCCACCACACCTCTCACGGCAAACAGTAGCTGTCTCTGCCACATGCCAGCCAGCAATGGCCTTGATAACACAACACATTGTCACCACATCTGCATGATCAGACCCATCTGCAGCCTACAAAGCAAAATAAGATTATGGTAACTATGGGAAACTGCTTCAAGCCTAAGGCTTATTCCTTTAAGTCTGCAACAATCCTGTGACATCTACAAACTGTGGCTACTGATCAATGTTCCTGTCAACGTAACCCAGGTATAAAATGATATCCTGTGAAACTCTTGCCAAAAATGTCTAACTCTACTCAAGGATCAAAGACAAAGGGGGTGGTATATCACAATTCTTTATCAGTGAAAGTCTCTGGACAACTTTCCCAGTGGTCTCCTTTGCAGCATTATTACTTGGGTTGCCTCCACCCATTTAATCTGACTATTCTGGGCAAAATCTAAATGTACCCTTTTTAGACCAGATTTTTCACAATCCAACACACGTTGGTAATACAGCAGCTTTATTCTACACTACCTGAAAAGCCCAGCGATCCTTGACATACTGCAGGGCAAATTCAATAGCATAGGTAGTTGCCAACAGTGGCATCAGTGCATTTTGCTGAAGCTGGTATTTCAGAATGGGAGTATCAGATTTCCCATCAGGCCCTACAGTCAGACGAGTCGCAGAGTAGCGAAGGGCAATGGCGAGGCAGGCTTTTGATGCACCTGTTTATAATAATACGTGTGAGGGAGACAAACACTTTCAATAACAATAACATACGCAAAAATTAATGCAAAAATTAATTAATTACTGTTATTAATTAATTGATTAATTAAATTAATGCAAAAATTAATTACGCAAAAATTAATGTTCATCAACTCTATTATGAGCGGTACCCAAATTGCATTGGAGTCTACAACACTTGGTGAAATAAAGATGTGTATTACTGTATGCAAATGTAATAAAAGAACACAACTATTGTACATTGTACAAGGTGAGGAAAATTTATAGTCTTCAAAATTCAGATCATTCAATTAAATTGGTCAAAAATTGTCTTATCAAAAGCGCAGTGTTTAATAATGTGTTTAATAATGTTTTAATAATGTTTGGGCCATTTCAAGGAAACCAGGGTCTGTCCTGCAAGTGATCACAATAAAAAAAAACACCAGTACCTTGGGCCATGCTGGCTATACACAGGCGACCAGAGAGAAGTTGATCAGCGACTGCAAGAAAACGATTTCTGATGCCACCTTTAATTTTTGTAGTGTAGGTTCCATCCTCAGCAACATCAGAATACTGGTTTATCAGGTTTTCTCTGGGCACACGAACATTGTCAAAGAAAAACTTGGCATTGTCTACTCCGTTCAGACCCATTTTATGTCCCATGTCATGAATCTGGACTCCAGGGATCACGTTGAGATTTTTGTCTCGAATAGGAACCAGAATACCATGAATACCTGGAAAGAAAAACAACCTATGTATTTATTATATGGCTGAAATGGTTCACAGTTAAAGGGCTAAGGAGAATTCTGATTGGTTTCCTTGGTGGTCCGATTATACAGGTCACTAAGATGAACTGCTCACAAAATAATTTTGGCGTTTTACCTTTTTCAATTCAATGCACAAATAAACAGTTTTTTTGTTTAGTAGAAATCCCTTATCTTCATGTTGGCAGATTGGACAATTTCAGTTAAATATTCCTTAGTGGTCCGGTTATACGGATCACTAAGATGAACTGCTCACAAAATAATTTTGGTGTTTCACCTTTTTCAATTCAATGCACAAAATAAACAGTTTTTTTGTTAAGTAGAAATCCCTTCCCTTACCTTCATGTTTACAGATTGAACAATTTCAGTTAAATATTCACATTCCTGGTAATGTGTGCATTACCAGGAATGGAATGCAGAGATGCATCAATTTATAAGCAGATTAAAAAGAGCCATTATGATAAATACTTTATTGCACTAGCTTGGAAAATAATGGTCTCCTTTTTTATTTTTATAAAGTCAAAGTGAAATAAGGTCACTACCTTGATTGACACCATCAATGTAAAGCTGAGAAAACACAATAATATGGTGGGCATGACAAGCGCCGTTTGTGATCCAGTATTTCTGTGCCAGTGGGGTTGGAGTATTGACGATAAATTCCTTGGTTTCCTTGTCATATGTCGCTGTTGTTTCCATCTGAACTGCATTGTTACCATAGCCAAGTTCTGTCAGACCAAAGCATCCCACATCCTCAAGGGAGTCAATACCCTAGGTGTGATTCAAAAGATAGTATTGGTACCGTAGGTTAAATTCCCAAAATGGTAAAGAAGATGTGAGCTGACCAAATTGGGAAATATTAATCTGCTTGTCAACGACAAATCACGATATTTTGCTCAACCTTGTTCAGTAATTGTTGATTATTCTATATATAGCTTTTCTTTTAGGATTATCATCAATCCTGAATTTTGTTCAATTAATCATGTGAAGAGTATTTCATGCATTTTATTCTTCTATGTATCCATGTTCTACGTTAAAATAACAGTTTCAGTAACTCTTTGGGTGCTCAGCCTCAAAAGGTCCACATGACCTTTTGTAATACCTTTTAGGGAATATTTCAAAAAAAAAATAAGACAGGAGATATTTGACAATCAACTTAACAAGTAGAAGGTATTAGAAGCTATTGTCTTTACTAGTATTGCTATTAAAAATTATGAAAGTGTCAGTTAACATGTTGTTTTAGAATTTGTACCTCTTAGAGGTAAAAAAAGTTCAAGCCACGCCCACAAAATAGTTAACAACTATTCACCTCAGTGTCGGTGATTAGCGGTGGATATTTACCGAGCCGCAAAGCGGCGAGGCAAATATCCACCGCTAATCACCGACACTGAGGTGAATAGTTGTTTTAGTATATACTAAAACAGTGAGATAATATACACCACAAAAAATGATTTTAATTCATAAATTCCAGCAACGATTCCAATATTTTCCCGCGCGCAATTTACAACAAGCCGCCCAAAAAGTCACATGATACATCAGGTGATCAAAGGAGCGAGAAATTTTATACATCGTGAAAGCTACACTCTGCTCAAGCAAAGTGAAAATCATTGCTTCTTGTATGTTCGGCAGGTTCTGTTCCTTAATCGGTACGGATTTCTTTGCTTGACACGGATGCAAACCGGGATGCCATTTTCTCTCGAGTTGCTCCGAGGTAAATAGTACAGGATATCCGGAGTTTGACGAGCCAATCAGTGTGCGCCATCAACGCTATCCACTGTTTTAGTATATACTAAATCTTGATATCTCTAAGGGTTTTTTTTTTTCAACATTTCCGACAAGCACCCTCATTCTTGTTTCTTGGGGGAGTTCCCCCCCCCCACCCCTCCTTCCTTGGGTTATGCCCTATTATAAGCAGGATTCTTCCTTTGACTAAAATTTTTGACACAGAAATAAAGTTGTTATAATTATTTTTGGGGACATGCATAGGCTACCTTCAACAGTTTGTCATGATGTCTCTCTGTCCCCAGTTTCAAGACAGTGCCACCAAACAAGTTGAACTGGACTGTCATCTTTGTGGTCATGGCAGCATCTACTACAGCTGCCAGCTCATGAGCAGCAAAGATCCACAGAGGATTGTTCTTAAAGTCCAACACCGAAATAAATCCTTGGTCGCAAAGTTTCTTTAGTCTCTTTAGTGCCAAGTCTCTCTCTTCATCCACAGAGATGTTGTACTTAGGGGTCATGAGGGGATCCTCTGACAAAATTTTCCGAAATTTCGCTCTCTTTTCGTGATTGTCGTGATCTAGCAAGTGCGTCATTTGGGCCACGTCGAAGGAAGGTTTTCCCCACGCATCTCTCAGTTTCTGGGGATCTAGCTGCGATAAGACTGCACACCTTGAAAAATCACGAAAGCTCAAGTGTTTCCGCGACTGACTCCTCATAATCCCACAGCTCGACAGTATTCCCTGGGAGAGAAAAGCTTTCTGAGAGCAAACTTTAGAAAAAGCTCGCTGAAATCCCCTTGCTGCTTGAACACTCGTGGAAAGCATCGTTAAAACGGAAAAATGCGAGATTTATACGTGTACTACAACACAACTACAACACAAATCAAATCTCCAGTCAGCACCGCAGGCACTAGGTTTGTCAGCGGTTATTAAAACGCAGAGACGTGGATACGTCATGTAACTATCATATCGTGAAAGGTATATACATGTATAGTGGTTGAACCGCGTAGCACCTGTGATATCGAAATAATGCTATTTAAATTAATTGTTTAGGTGCCGGTAGTAGGAAATACTGCGGATACACCTAATCCCCCTGGGTTACTACCTTTGTAAAGGAAATTTGGGAGTCGGAGCTCAGTCGGTAGAGCACCGGTAGATCTGTTCCGGAGGTCGTGGGTTCAAACCCCACTGGGGCCAAATTTTCTTTGGTCAGTGGGGACTCCCAAATTTCCTTTACAAGGGTAGTAACCCAGGGGGATTTGGTGTATCGGCAGTATTGCCTTCTACCAGCACCTAAACAATTAATTTAAATAGCATTATTTCAACTATCATATCGTGCCTAGTCTTCTTCCATGAAAACTCCTTCCCGCAGCTTTACGTTTGGAAGGGATTTGGCAGATTTTGATTACCTCGGTGCAATAACCTGTGAAGTTTTTCTTTGTTTTGTAGCTATTGTTAGGGTTAGAGCCTATTATCTTTGTTTTCTTTGTTTTTGGTGAGTGCTACAGGTTCTTACACCGAGGATGAGCCAGATTTTGCGGCTTTTGACGCTTTCAGTCTAGGTCGAAAAACGTTCTACCTGCTGACAAATACTAGGTTGCTTCCCCCGGTTTTAGGTTCCTCTTGCCCATGTAATGAAAATGTCCATGAATTTTATTCCTTCAAATAGAAATGGGCAAAAAAGTAAATTGAACCCCCATCAGTCATTTCTCAGCTTATTTTACAAACGGTTTTCTACCCGTTCCGAAGTGGAATGATCCCAGAGCTTATAGGCAGATTTCGAGCGCCGAAGCCGCGAGCCGCTAGAGGGGTCTTGGGGCATACTCTCCAGATAATTTTGAAATCTAGTGGCTCAGTAATGCTCTTTTGTAATGCTCAGTAATGCTCTTTCTTCAGAAAAGTCACTCTTGGGCGAGTCTGGATTTTATACTGTAGATAATTAGGAAAAGTTAGTCCTTAGATGATATACACGTTCACTTATCGATAATCTGTTTCGATACACTCTTGCTTATCTTCTTCAACTCTGAGACAGCCATGTCATAATATTGCCATCTCTAATACTTAGACAGTGTCATCTTTTATTCTTGAAAGACAAAGAAGATACTAACTTTCACAATTAAGAGAAGTAAACTTCTCCTTTAATAGTTAGAAAGGTGAAAGCTTCAGTTTGCCGTCGTCTAATCTTTACTGAAAGCTAAGGCATACCATCTCTTTAAAACAGAACTGCTGTAAATTTCCGTTGGTTCAGTTGGTTTGTGAATGTGCGAAAAACAAGCCCGTTCAGCCTCGCTTTAGCCATGCCTGTTTGGGATCAGGATTTAAAAGCCTTCCCAGTTAGCTGAAGGAACGCTCACGCATGAACAGGAGCCAACTGGAAGGGTCAAAAGAAGCTGCAAAATGTTCGATATGTTTGGATAGAATTCTTCATTGCAATGGCTCAATGCTTGTTGCGAGCTTTGGATTTGCTTAGCATCGGAGTCTCTGTTCTTCATCTTCCAACACAGTAGCTGTTGCAAAAAATATATTCCGTTTACATAAATAAACGAATCGCTATTCTGGAATTGCTCACTCAAAGACATTAAGGGGCCAGTTTCCTTACCTCTCGTGCAAATTCGGCGTTGTTAGGGAATTCGTCTCAAAGACTTCGTTCTATTTTTGCTACAACAGTTTCTTCAAACAAGTGCAACTTGTAACCTTAAATCTTAAAAAAACCGCTACTTACAGCTCACATGAAAGGCCACTTTCGATATATCAATATTCAAGCATAGCTCCGAGGCTTCAAGGTCAAAAGCACAAATTTTTCAAGTTCCTTTCTCTCAATTTTCTCCCAAGGAGACTTAGATACAAAGAAAACAACACCAAATATAGAAGATTGACCTGACAGCCTCGGAGCCATGTTAGAATATTGATATATTAATGTCGGCTATTAACCTCATTAAAATGCTTCTCCTCTCAATTCATCCACCTTATTTTAGCTGGTTTTATATTAACCAATCCAATTTTTTCCAGAGATAATTTTGTCAATTAAACGTTTCTTCAAAACAAAGGCAAAATCAAGAAATTGCCTCGTCTTGCCTCATGCTAGCTACGGCCCTGACAAGGATGCTACGGACAAACGCTTGGTCTGTAAACTAGCGATTTCCACAAGGACTGCGAGCTGCGCGAGGCTCAGGAATGCTACGCTAAATGCTGATAGGCTTATTGTTTATTGTCGGTACTTCGGAGGGGAGAATTTCTAAAAAAAAATTGAATGAAAAACAAGAAGTATTTTTAACATTAGTAGCAGTGCCGAGATTAAATTGTTGACAGAGCACCTTTAACTGATAAAAACACAATTAAGGATACGCAGACAAGAAAAAAATTATAGGAATTCGTTTAAAACGTTCGTTTATTTCCAGTCTCTACAGTGATCAACAGCCAATTCTTCCTCGCAATACCAATAAATAATCGCAAGTATAGACTGTATAGGCCACGAGAATTAAAAAAAATCACCAAACAAAATTCCGTTGATACTAGAAACGGTTCAACTTAGAATCTCTCTGGTAATAAGTGTTCATCGCAGAACAATATAATAAAATATAATTCTTAGAACGATAAATTAAATAAATTCACCATACATTCAAAAAAACCCTGACATTCAACGTAAAAGGTTCCTTGCTGATGACGAAGTTTGGAAAAGATTAGTGTAGAATCTGATTGGTTGTCACTCGCATGCAAACATTCAGAACCAATCAGAGATCTTCGTAGTGCTTCTTCATCAGAATTTTTCGGGTCCTGTCTCTAAGAGGTCAAAATAGGTAAAGAGTTTACGAATATTTAATACGTTTTTTAGAGTATCGCTGATATATATCATTGCCTGAAAAGCTACCATTTATTGACAAATGCAAATGTTATACCAAATTTGTGTTTGTTTAGGAATGGAAATATGTATTAATGGACAGAAATCAAATTCTGTTGGGTCCTGATTGACCTTATTCTTTAAAGAATGGAAAAGCATTACTTTGAGAGAATCAAACCTAGAATAACTGTAGAGTTTTAAGCATTTTGATGATTCGAAAATAAGAATGTCCCAAATAACCACATCCACAAACAAAGCAACAATACAGACAATCTCAAAATTGTCAAAATGTTCTTCTATAAGTTTTTGCGTCCATTCTTCAGTGGACTCTCAATTTCCAAAACCTTGATTTTTCAAACCCCCCAATAACTTAAACTTGAATGATAACTTGTGTCGCTTGGAATTTGCTTCGCTGTAATTTAGACCTCCGTTTTCTTGATTTCCTGAATTTCTTGAACCAATTTTCACTTCCCTCGGGGGTTTGAAAAATCCCGATTCCACTGTTGTGGAAATGAGATTTACAGGCTTTTACCCTGATGAAATAGCAACGTTTCCTTTTCAAGATCACATCATTAAAGTTCAATGGCAGTTTAACTGTCAATTAGCAAGCACTGATCAAAACTTCAAACCCTCAACTTCTCCTTTGTTATCAACCGTGTTGTACTTGACCCAGTCTCTTGCAATCGGGGCATTTAACATTTCATCAGTGATGCCAAAAGCATTGGAAAGGGCAAGAGCCTGCGGTGCCACATCTCGGCACAGATCAGCAGTTACCTTTCCTACTTTCGCACCAGTGGCTGTGGACATCAGCCCTGAGGTGGTAAAGTAGCCAAGATCCTTTTTAACAACTGTCATCTGATAGAGATGATGAAGTTTTTTCAGGACTGGCTGTAGACTGCCATCAGCTTTATCAAGGGATTTGCCAAAGGACTCACTGATGAGCCGCTCACCATATGCGCGAGCAGCTGCCTGGACAAGATCCTGTTCTTGGTACATCCAGGTGTCAAACCTTCCCTTCTTCCCAGCCTTCATCATTTTCATTCCCAGAGCCATAAATAGGTCTTTTTCACGTGACTCCAATAGGGCATGCAGGTACTTCCGGTTGTTCAAGTCAGCCCAGCTGAACATGCGGTACACAAAATTTGGTACATAACTCGCTGCGACTTGAAGCATTGATGGCTTGAGTGTCATCAGTCTTTCTGAAGCGACTTTCTGCATAAGAACTGAGTTGTCACCTTCTGCTGTCATCGAGGAATGTGAACCAGCAATGCCACTACCAAACTTGTTGCACGACAGATAGCCTTGCCCACCACACCTCTCCCGACAAATGGCTGCTGTTTCACCCACATGCCAGCCAGAAATGGCCTTGATAACACAACACATGGTCACCACATCTGCATGCTCAGATCCATCTGCTGCCTGTAAAGCAATATCTAATTTAACAGTTGTCAGCTTTGCAGAAAAAAAAACGTCAATTGACAAAAACAGCCCACTTCTACATACTGCTATTTCAAGTGATGTTATTTTAGATCAAAGCTTCAAGCTTACGCAGCAAGACAGAAAGGACTGCATACGCTAAATAGCAGAAACTAATGACGTATAACGACACTTCATTCATTTTTCCTCTCCTTAGACACACATATGGAAATAAATGAGGTACTTTTAGCCATGCTAATTCCAGTCTCATTCAAACATTGAATGAAAATGTATTAAACTGGAACTAACAGTAGCTTGCAACTGAGGTGAATGCAGGGAACCACTACAAATGACATTAATCCCTTTTTAACAAATTTTTCCCCACATGAACCTCCACTGGAACCTAGTTCCAATCCAGTACTGAGAACACAAATACGGTCATTTGAAATTACTGATTAACAGCTATGACCTATTCAGTCCATCAGCTGTGCGATAAGCAGCCTCATCTACACGTATGGCAGTGCCCCTGTTTACAATGCTTCAATACGTGTAACCACAAAGCAAAATCCATATATTTGCATTGTACCTGAAAAGCCCAGCAATCTTTGACATACTGCAGGGCAAAGTCAATGGCATAGGTGGCTGCCAGCAGTGGCATCAGCGCATTTTGCTGGAGCTGGTATTTTAGAATAGGGGTATCAGATTTCCCATCAGGCCCTACAGTCAGACGAGTGGCAGAGTAGCGAAGGGCAATGGCAAGGCATGTTTTAGCTGCACCTGTTGATACATGTAAGTAACAAAGCATGTGATATTTTTCGCACTGGTTTCAGTAGCATAACATGTATAGGAGTATTTCTACCCCCCCCCCCCCTGGATAAGATACCAGTCCATCTCAGGCTTACGCTTAATTTGACAGTACCCATTTATACACCTGGGTGGAAAGAGGCACTGTGAGAGTACAGTGTCTTTCCCAACAACACAACACAATGTCCCCAGCCAGGGCTCAAACCTGGACCACTCAAACTAGAGTCGAACGCAGTAACCATGAGGCCGCCACACCTCCCCCCAAAGAGGTACCTATTAACTGACACTTTCATAATTTTTGACAGCAATAAAGACAATTGCTTTGAATACCTTCCAGTAGAAAAGTTTGAAAGCACTGTCATAAATCTCTATCCTGTTTAATAGAAGTTGTTCATAAAAATGTTATGGTAAATAAAATTGAATATTATTTTTCCCAAGAAAACTTAACAATTTTCCTGGACCACTCAGTCCCTGGTCAAGCTCACTAATCATGAGGCCACCGTGCCTACACTCAGTAAGAAACATCACAATAATGGTATTTACCCTGGGACATGCTGGCTATACACAGACGACCAGAGAGAAGCTGATCAGCCACTGTGAGGAAACGCTTCCTAATGCTTCCCTCAACATTTGTACTGTAGGTTCCATCCTCGGCAACATCAGAATACAGGTTAAGCAGGTTTTCTCTAGGCACACGGACATTGTCAAAGAAAAACTTGGCATTGTCGACTCCGTTCAGACCCATTTTGTGTCCCATGTCATGAATCTGAACTCCAGGCATC
>OZ026600.1:3344400-3373264 GCA_964020085.1 Micromussa lordhowensis | reverse complement strand
GAAATTAAGCGTCAACTCGAGGAGAACGGAGAATTAAAGTCACGAATGTTTGCATACATAATATGTCTGGAGATGAATCTATTTCATTTTACACTGGGTTTCCAAATTTGCAGACATTCTAGGCCACGCTGGCATACTTGAACTGTGATTCAGTATTTACGATTTCAGCTGTTTCGAGAGAAACTGTATCGTCCGCTTCGGATGTTACTGTATGTCGCTGCTTACCGTGAATGATTGATTCTTCGGTGGATGATTCTTCCTGTCGACGCTTGCTCTTCTTCGGGGAAAATCTTGCAGACGGCGGCGGTCTCTTTCGGGGTGAAGTGCGCCATGCAAATTTTGAAGGAACTGCGGTGATGTCTAAGCTCATCCTCTTTCCTCCAAGGCCTTTTTTGATTTTCGCTTTCACAAAAATGCAGTGAGCAAACTTTTGTAATTTCCGTCAATTTGAGTTTCGTTCCAACATCTTTTCGAATCTTCTGCAGCCCTTGAGCTCGAAGATTTGGATCTTTCGGAAAATTGAAGAAGCCGACTCTCTTTTTGTTGGCGACTACGGTTCCTCTCTGGTTGCAAAGAGGAACACAGCAATTAATATTTGAACTCAAACGAATCCCCAATGAAATTAGCAGTCAGGAAACTGTCACCTAAAAGAAATCGCTTATAGAGGACCGATAATTTCAACGTAAGTTGGCCAGTTAATTGACCAAGGTTTGCACGAAAACAAACTTTTATCCCAAAACGCCTCGATTCCATGTTTAGCTGGGCGCTCGTCTCAGGTTGGCGGCCATTTGTGAACAAGAACCGCGGTGCGGTTGTAAACCGCGCTTTAAGAAAACGTGGTTACTTTCCTGCCCTTCAGCAAATATACGAAAAAAGGAGTATCTGATTACATTCTTTGCATAGCGCGAGTTTAGCGTGACTTGCAATCGGAGAATTTTGTTTACGTCTAATGAAAAAATACCTTGACCTTTAAATATAAATTTTACATATGGGTTTTTGACGAGCGCTAAGGCTAAGTTTTAACTTTTTTCCCCAGAAAATTCCACCATTGCTTCTGGCGAACTATACACGATCTTACATTTATCACCGTCAGCGTATTCCATGGCCAGACGAAATACCTTTTTAGCGCACTGAATATTCCCTTTGAAAGTGAACAGAAACAATGCAAACATTCCAGATTACAAAATGTTCTGTTTTGCACGCAAAACGAAAATACAGCTTAACTCTGGATAATTTCAGCCTTACTAGCCAGCAGCTGGTCCCAAATTAGATGCTTTATCCTTGCAAATGTCCTGACGCCCATCGCCGAAGGCCGCCATTTTTTTGTGTAAACAGTTAATTTGCTAACTTGACAAAACCCTCCTGAGGGGGAGATATGACGAAAAGAGCTGAGAAATTGCCTGTAATTGGCTGATGATGACATCATCCGTTGAAGACAATTGGCCGTGGGAGTTTGGGTCTCATCCGCGGAGGTCTGCGTCTGGTGACACGAAAACTAAAAAACCGAAGGCAGAGCAAGAAACCGCCCAGCCTACGGCTGCGCGGTTTAATAAGGTGTATACCCTCTGGAAAAATAGTTTTGGCAAGAAAGTGTGTTAAAGTAAAAGAAAACACTCCAAACATTTAGCCATCTGCATTGCACGTAACTACGAATATTCTCAATCGATTGTTACATCTATATCTGAAGATGCTCGCAAAGAAAGCATTCAGCAGTTAAGTGAAACATGCTTTAAAAGAAAAGATAAAATGATAACTTGTCAAATTACCTTCCTGCACGACTAACTCCCTTTGTAAATGTGGTACAATTTCCATTGAAGGACTGAGTGTGGATGAAATTGACACCATACTTTTATTGCGAACACGATCGCTAACAGACTCGGGACGAAAGCCAATTTTGCAGCAAAATTACATACAAATAGACAGAGATAAAGAGGGACAAGAAATTCTCAAGTTTGTGAAATCGTAACATAATTTCTACCTTTATGAAGAAACTAATTTTCACGAAAGAAATTGACTGCCACTTCAACCGATGCAAAAACAAACTAGGCTAGTCTCGAGTGCTTTTCAGTCCACAAGGTGACTCTATGTGGACTGGTAACAAGTAATGGAGGCCATTTCCACGCAACGGCACGTTCTTCGTATTTTGTTAGCTTCCAAAGCGCTTTTTGAATAAAGAAAATGTATTTCAAATATAAAGCGAGTCAAATACAAGTATTCAAGCCACTATTTTTCATGTGAAAGTTCTACTTTGTAGGTAAGAAAGGATTTTTGAACGGCTAGATCAACACTCAAATCCGTATTGAATCAAAGGACCTCTGGAAACTAAATCGATCATACAACCCCCCTTCCCTCTGGAATTTCCTGGGTCTTTGACCCCCCCTCCCCTTCGGAATTTCCAATTCCCTCCGTGGTGGGGGTATGGATATTTTCTGGAACCACACAATGTATAATGATAACTTTGTCGTTTTTAATTTAACCTTAAACGAAAAAAATGGAAAAACTTAGGCATGGAAATTATTGGGTGGAAATAAAACTCAAATATCGCAATATTTTGACTGATAGTTTTAGAATTAACTTGTAAAGGTTACCAGAGGTTACGCACCTTTAATAGTTTATCGTGGTGTCTCTCGGTCCCCAGTTTCAAGACAGTGCCACCAAACAAGTTGAACTGGACTGTCATTTTTGTGGCCATGGCAGCGTCTACCACAGCTGCCAGTTCATGAGCAGCAAAGATCCACAGAGGATTGTTCTTGAAGTCCAACACTGAGATGAATCCTTGGTCGCAAAGTTTCTTTAGTCTCTTTAGTGCCAAGTCTCTCTCTTCGTCAATAGAGATGTTGTACTTTGGGGTCATGAGGGGATCCTCTGTGAAAATTTTTCGAAACTTCGCTCTCTTTTCCTGGTTGTCATGATCCAGCAAATGCGTCATCTGCACCACATCGAAGGATGGACCTCCCCATTCTTCTCGTAGTCTCTGTGGATCTAACCGAGCCGCAGAACACGAAAAGGGTCGAGCACTCTTCAAACCCTCACAGCTTGACCGAACGCTCTTCGCGCGAAAAGCCTTTCCAACGGCAACTTTAGAAAATGTTTGTGGCAATCTTTTCACTGCGTGAATTCCTGCAGAAATCATGTTTAAAATGGATAAAAAGCAAGCTTTTAGAAAGGCAAGGAGTCCATAGTCCACTCGATGATTCCCTCCGTCATCGCAGTCTACGGTTTTTGTCAGCGGATTTCGTGTCTTGTCACCGGTCTCCACGCCGTCCATACCTGCAGAGCGAAAAATTTTGGCGGACTCAGTGAAAGGCACGAAAGGTGTGTTTCTGATTCTGTACCAGTCCACGTTTTTCTCCAAATTTGTTTGTATTGTGCAATAATTTGTATAATTTTGCAACAGGCCAAAAGAGATGCCTTTTGAGTTAATATGAAAATCAACAATTCATTGACTAGACTAGAGCGATCTTTAAAAAAATATACCCAGAAGAGAGGGATAACCCGAAAACACTGAGCCCCCGGTCCATGAAACCCACTACGGACCGGGTCTGCGCACTACCCAAAGGACCAGTCCACAAACTACACTTACAGACCCCCTCTATACGGACCACCCCAATTCAAAATACAATAAAAATAATATTAAATAAAGATCTCACTTATGGGTTGTCTAATAGACTTTACCTGTAGGCGACTTTGGAATGTTATGATGTGCAAATGTAACAGAATTGGGTTCAGGCTTGGGCGCAAGTTATATCATTATACATTATTATTTCCTTTGCTGTGGCAATATAAGAAGGACCAGGAAGCCTCAAGGAAGCCTCAAGATTTGTGCTCCTTATCATCTGCCATTTTGTTCAGTCCATACTCCTGTGGGTTCGTGAACTTGTCCCAGACTTCAAGCTACTTCACAATTTGCTCAGTGGATTTCAGATACAAACAAGCTTAAATGACCTGAGAACACATCTTTCATAGCCAGATTGAGCCACGAATGGAAGTTAAGAACTTTACTCCTTTTTGCCATTGGCATCTCCTTAAGTCGAAACAGGCTTTTAGACATTATTTTCAGGTTTTTACAAAAACCCAAGTCTGTTACATTTGCACAGCGCAACACTCAAAATTTCACCGACACAAGTAATCTATTAAACAGCCCATAAATAAAATCTTTATTTATTATTTTTATTCTATTTTGGGGGTGGTCTGTGTAGGGGGTCCGTAGGTTTAGTCCATGGACCGGTCTGTAGGGTAGTCTGCGGACCCGGACCATAGTGGGGGTCCGTATACCAGGGGTCAGTGTTTTCAGGTTACCCAGAAGAAAGTAAGTACATTTCCTTAGCAAAAAGCAAATACATACTATACACGGACCTCAAACCAACCAATTTGACCAATAAAAGACGGATCGAAACTGACCAATGACTGATGACAAACTTTACACGAGTCTTTCAGCCAATACCATCATGGCTAAAGTGACCAATCACTTTCAACAGACCAAACTTATAACATCATCGACTGACAAACACTGTTCACTTTACTCTGAAGATGACTTCCACTCAGATTGTCGAAATGTCAGTCACCAACAACAGTTCTTCTCAGAACTACTCTCACCCAGACGACCACACTATATGAACTACTGATACTCCTGGGTTCAAACCATTAACTATGATACTAACCTACACTAAAACAATCTCATGACCACACAGGCAGCCCAGATGTTGAATACGATTAGTACTTCTTGGCAATTGTGCTGAGAATGCAAATATAAGGTAAGCCACTTTTATTAAAATCATTTCCTACAGCAATTTTCCAAGCATTCTCATACATATTTGTCTTATAAACAGCTAAAATTGTAACACAATCACCAACAAGTATTAATCATATTCAAAGTCTGGGCCGCCTGTGATGACCAGAAAATAAAGAACATAGTTGATCTGTCAGCATAGGGAAGTAAGTGAGTTTCATTTGGCAGGGCAAATTCTTTTGCCCTGCCAAATGCCCTTTTGATTTTATATCACATTGTTTCATAATTTCTCCATTTGTAGCAGAATGACCCCCAGGCTTGAGTGACAAAGCAGAAAGGGTTAACGTTACTTCCAACAAGGATCAGGAAGAAATACCCTTGGGTGTCACTCAATTGCAGTTCAACCTCTCAGCCTTTCAGCTGTCATTTGCCACTCCCTCCTTCCCCAGGTGGTGAGGTACTCGCTTATATGGGCTAAAGCCTATATAGGTATGTGCGGCCCCAAAGGGTATGGCTTTTCAGCTGTTTTGGTCATAAATAGGGTATCGATTTTGGTTTTTTTGGTCTCAAATAGGCTATGGTTTTTTCACTCTAGTCTTCAAATGTCTATGTTTTTTTAGAAGAAGCCACTTTTTCATCATTATTGACAAGACCATCATCAAAAGCCCTTCATAAATTATGTTTAGGGCAACTGTGCCAGCAGCAACGGTCATAAAGAGGGTGCTGAATGCTTGGTCAGGCCATAGAAAAGGACGGAGAAAATTGCAGATTTTGGTCATAAATAGGGTTAAGGGTTTGGGAAACGGGCCGCACATCCTAACTTAAATTTTTCTGGAAGAACACCCTGCCCCCCTCACCCCGGGGCACTCTTCGACTCTGGAACAGGGTATAAAATTCATTTTTTCTCTCTGGAAGAGAACTTTATTTTGAAACTGGAACAGAACTGAATAATTTTCCCCAGGAGTCCTAGATTATTCACAATCATGTTGTAGCCACTAAACCCTGCTCCCCATTTCTTGAAAAGTGTACAAATGTATTTCTTGTCTTGAACAGGATCCTATTTTAGCAATCTTTGTCTGGAACGTAGTCAATTTATCTTTTTGCGGCCTGAGTTATTTTGTAAGTGATACATGTTTCATGCATATATCTATATTTGTGAAGACGAATGTACTTAAGTACTGTAGTTATATTTTAAACTATTTGAGCTGTAGCAGTTATTTCATTTTTAGTTCAATATTTGAGTTATTTATCTTGTCTTCAAAGAATGAAAATTTTTCTGAACCCATTGCATGATTTTCAGTCGTTTCAGGAGGCCAAATCATAAAACAAAACGATCTCGAAAAGATGAGATTGCGTGACACAACTCGGAATAACTTGCAGATTTCGCAAAAAGTTTCAGATTTCCTGTCTTCAATTCTTTCACTTCTCTGCAGTCTTTCCCTTGAATAAAGTCTACGTCTTATTCCTATTAATTTGACTTGATTGCTTCCCAAGCCGTCAGAGCGCGTACACACTCTACTAGGGGTCATACAGCTGGAAAGAAGAAAGACTTCGACCAGCGTGGCGTGTTTCGCAACACATGCAGCGATAATTTTTTTTCATGATTGTGTACATCAGGTCATCTAGTGGGCATGTGTAACGAAGACAAGAAAATATCATACATAACATGTAGAAATGTACATTTAGTAGAATCACATTTTGCGCAAAATTCTCCGCAAATGAAATTTAGACTTGTCTTTGTCGATAACCGCTAACGCCAATTCTCAGTTCTATTTATATATTGCAGGCTAAAACCTTTGACCATATGCAAATAAAACTTGTCAAGAGCACCTGTTCCACTTATTTAAATATTAGGTCAAAGATTCGGTGTCCTCGACTTTACGGCTTATCTCGCATGGCGAGAATATCCGTGCTCAAATTTCGTAAGGTCACTCGCAAATTTCTGGCTAAATTATTCTGGATCTTTCATTCCCGCCTTGAAATTTTCATTTTCACCCGAGGCCTTCAGCTTACCTGTCTTTTCCGACTTTACTCGCTCCTTGACGATCGAAGTCTTGCCGTTCACCTCGGCCATCTTGAGCTCGTTCAATGTCAAAATTTATCCCCTTCAGCTCAGCTGATCAAAATACTCCTCCTTGTATAAATTGTTCACAGTCGCCTATTTTTCCGTGAGATCGTTAGGTGCAGGCGTGCGTATTTTGGCGCGTGCCGGCGCGTGCATTTTTTGATCAAACACACCGATTCCAGAAAAAACCGGAAGTTGCATGCAAGCGAGGCTTAATAGCCCTCCCGCTACCAATATGGCGGACGAAACATCGGAGGAATTAGGAAAAAATTGGAATGTATGTAAGTTTAGAGCTACCTGTCCGGATCAAATGTTGAAGAAAAGAAAAAAAGTTGGACACAAGTCCTGTGCAGCAGCAAACTGCAATAATCGAAGCGACAACCGACCTCATTTATCATTCCACGAGTTTCCTTCAGATAAACAGAGAAGGAAAACGTGGGAAATCCGTATGAAACGGGGAGATGCCTACTTTGCCACGGTAGGAAATAAGTTTTGCTGTTCCGAGCACTTCTTGTCGACTGATTTTCAACCGAGTCTGACGGGACACAGACGTTCATTAAAACCGGGAGCGATACCCTCAGTTTTCCCTTGGAAAAAAGTAGATGATCATGAAGAATCTCTTAGTAGAGCGAAAAGGTTGCAGGCGAGATGCGAGGCAGCATCTGAGTCCGCCAAAGCAGAAGTGAGCGCCCACCAGAATAAAGAGCAGCAGGACGAAATTAGGGATCGTTCAAACGAACAAAAAGATTCCGTCGTTTTTGGTCCACCGACACTTGAGGAGCAGATAGAGGCAATGAGGAAAGAAAATGAAAGACTGCTTCATGAGTTACAAGAAAGTAAAAGCAAGGAAAGAATTTACAAGTTTGGTCTGGAAAGATTTTCAAGTAGTAGCGAAGATATCAAGTTTTATACTGGATTTCCTGACTATCCAACTTTAATTGAGTTTTGGAAATATGTAGAGCCTAGTGCCAGTAACTTAACATATTACAGTTATGTGCGTGACAACAGTGATTCGATCAACGTAGGAAATCAATTTCCCTATCTGGGAGGTAAACAAAAGGAGTTTCCCGGAAGCAATGTTGGGTGTCGAAGGAAATTACAGCCAATTGATGAACTTTGGCTATTTTTAACTCGCTTAAGACTTGGTCTATTTGAGCGAGATCTGGCTTTTAGATTTAATATTTCAGAACAAGTAGTGTCAGATATAATTATTACATGGGCTAATTTCCTGTATTTGATTTTGGGGAGCCTGCCCATATGGCCCTCCAGAGAACAAATTAAGCAGTATTTGCCTGAAGTTTTCAAGGGTGAATTTGAAAATATAAGGTGCATAATAGACTGCACAGAGATAAAATGTCAGACACCACAAGACCTGGAGAAGCAGAGTGAATTGTACTCTGAATACAAGTCCCACAACACATTCAAAGGCCTTGTAGGAATTTCCCCTAATGTCTGGATTACCTTTGTCAGTAGCCTTTATGGAGGAAGTATCTCTGATAAGGAGATTGTAAAGAGTAGTTCCTTAATTGATTTGTTAGAAGAGAATGATTTGATAATGGCAGATAGGGGATTTGATATACAGGATTTACTGGCATGCAAGAAGGTAAAACTTTTCATCCCTCCTAAGCGACAAAGTAAGTCAGATCAATTTTCTAAGGAAGACTGTTTTGCAACCATGAGAATTGCAAATGTAAGAATACACGTTGAAAGAGCTATTAGGAGAATAAAGGGATGGCATATATTTGATGGTGTAATTCCACTTAGTTTGTGTGGAGTTGTCAATCAACTCTGGGCAGTGAGCTGTTTGCTGGTTAACTGGCAGAAACCTGCCTTAACTTGTTAAGTTTTCTTACAATTAAGTACTGATACCTAAGATTTAATTTGTCATTTGGTAATAAATGTAAACAAAGTACAGGATGTTTCATCAGTGATGATTAATTATATGGTGATTCCCACCATATTGAAATTATGCATTACATGGCTTCAAGTTTCATTCAGTGCATGTGTGACAAAGAAGGGCTTATCATCCAGTATTTTGCTAGCAACATTAAAGTACAATTGAATTATTGAGGTTTAACTATGATCTTATACATTCACAATCCTTTTAAACTGTATTTTGTAATTCATTCAACATTGTATTACCTGAGAAAAGCTAACAGAAGTTGGCATTCTCTCCTACCAGATGCTGCAAAAATGTATTAGTACTTTAATAATACATTATTTAGTCTGGCATTAGCCATAATCACATCTTGTAAGGCCATCTCTGATCCTTGAGTAAGCCAACTCATATATAATATATTTATTATAAAATTGTTCAATGTTCATCAGCTTCTCCTTCCACCATTCTGGCTGAAAGGCAATTTCCTCATGAAAAAATTCTCCGTTACTTCCAAGTATAGCAAGGACACCCCAAAGTCTGCTCACGACAAAGAGTTGTTGTTGTACTTGATAAAAGTAGATATGACTCTTGTTTACTTTCAAACCAGTATCAGACATTTTGCAAATAGATTTCCTTATAAGGGCATCTTTCAGGGTCTCACTATCCTTAACAATGACATTCTTAGCTTCAATGATTCCATAAGGACTCCTCTTACTTGGGTCTGTTACCAGACCATCTGGGGAGGCCCCCAAAATTCCCTTTTCCTTTTCAACAAAAAATCCACATTTTGCTACATGCACACTTGTATGTCCCTGTTGGTGCATTAGGTCAGTGTACTTGTCTATTACTAGTTGCTCATTCTCTAAGCCATCTTTCATGGCTTGTGACTGATAGTCCTTGTTATAGTGTAGTACTTCTTTGATAATTTTTGTTGGTGATGTATCTGCTTTGTGATTGCATCCTACTCTGTAACTCTTTGATGCTGTCACTCTTCCGAACCTGTGCTTATACCATTCATGGCAAGCAGACTGCTGTCTTGTTTGGGACTCTATCTCAACAATTTCCTCTTCAGTTTTGAAAAGACTTCTCTTTATTCTCTCACACCTCTTGTTTATTTCAGAAAGAGATATTGGATGTTCATTCACTGGTGATATTATCTGAGTAACAGATGCTTCATGATGTCTCAAGTCCTCCCTTCTCTCGACCACATTTCTAGGTTCACTTTCACAGCTTGACATAGAACTTGAAGAGGCACCACTGATGGACCGAGGCTGAATGCTTGTTCCAAACTCTTTAAGTTGTACATGAAGTACGGAACCCTTGGCAACTTCTCCCACTATTGTATCGATTAGCACAATATCGTTCACATCAGGAATCATCTTTGAAAATGGTGCAGACGGGTTCACTTTTTGTAAATTTTGTTTTAACATTCCGACAGATTCTACGTCTAATTTACGCAATTTTGATGGCCTTGGGTCAAAAAGTGTGGGGTACACGCCCCTACGTTTCCTTCCTGAGGTATCTGATGCATGTCGGGGTTTGAAAAGTTTCTGCGACATGACAGGATTATGTTGTACAGTCCTTTTCCCCGGAATTCCCCATTTTCTAGGTTTGGAGGTGCAGCTGCGGTTATCAACTTGTTCAACTGTATTTTTCCTAGATAATTCATCCAGTTTCCAGATCTGATCACATGACAGCAGCAGCCACTTTTCCCAGCTGGGCAAATTTTGTCGCACTCAGCAGCTAGAATCTTAGGGTTGCCGTTATTCTGAACCACCATTTTTACTTTATATTTGACAGCTTTTCTATAGGAGGCCCAACAAAGTGCTCTGAGATAAATAATGTGTTCTTCTAAATTGTCTGTTGTTACTTGGACATCGTGCACAAATGGTAGCAACCTAAGACCTTTAGAACTTGCAAATTCGACAAAGGTATCTTCTGATTTTCGGCTAGCGTTCTTTCCGCAGTTCTTAAGATGCTCTAATGTGTCAGTTGGAACAAACTTGGGGAGAAGTCTGAAGTCGTTCGTGAAAGCCGAATCAGCTGTAGGAAATTTGTTAATGTGGTTGGTTGCAACAGTCTCGATATCGACTGAAACATTTGAGTCTGTATGTTCTTGCTTCAACCTTGCTACTTTAGCTTTAGTAAAGCTCTTCTCCGGGTCAGGGTCGTAGATTTTTAAGTTTTTCATTTCATTCAGGTTCTTCACTCTAAAAAGACCGTGAGCAAAGTTAATAAGTCATAAAAATAGCGAGGACAGGTTGTTTATAAAGAGAGACAATCGAAGGATGCCAAGTATAACAACATACCTTTCCAAAAGTTCCTTTTTATTGCCACTTTGATTTATTCGGCGACATTTTAGCCAAAATTTTAACTGGCTAACCGTCAATTTCCCTATTTGTTCTGCACTAACACTGGCGCCAGGAATGTCCTCAGGAGAGAGCTCCACTTGCTCTTGCCCTTCTTGCTCGCTCGCCATGTTGTTTCGAATTTACCGCGAGGGCTATTAAGCCTCGCTTGCATGCAACTTCCGGTTTTTTCTGGAATCGGTGTACTCGGAAGAGGCTTGGGGAGAGACGAAAATGCGTCCTAGCGAGTGGGAGTGACAGTGGGAGTTGAAAGAGGAGTGACGGGGGAGGGGGAGGGGGAGGGGAAGGAGACAAATCCAACATGGCGGCGAGCTACAAAGTAGTTGGGACCTCATGACGGCGACCCCAAGGACGACGCCTAGAAAAAAAAATAAATTTATATTTTACCGTCGAATTTTGCAGTTGCCTAGATCTGTTCAGTGGGTCTATCGGTCTCAGAATGTGCCCAAGTTTAAGGCGGGGGTACACGTGAAGGCAGAGGCAGTTTTGACGTCGCTTAAAATATCTCGGTCACGTTTCAAGCGACACTAGATCTCTCTGCTCATTTCATTAACCACTGTTTGGCGGTTTTGCGTAAATTTTTGGGCATTTTGGGAAAGAGATATTTTTTCTCAAAGGATAGGTTAAATTGAGGAAAATCTGAAATGTTGAAAATTTGATGGATTTGGAAAATTGAAATTTGAAGTGAAGAATTAGTAGACGAATACCAAACAGTCCCCTACCAACCTGGGGCTCTCTTTTGTGGGGGTCAACTGTCTGGTAGTGTTTCCAACCCATCTTAATCCTAACAATTTCCTTTTTTATATCACTTCAAATATCACGCCTATTCACCATTGTCTCTTTCTTTGTCCAGGTCAATATCTGGTCTATTTTACTGTGTTTTCACAGCTAGTTCGCTTGCCATCATGGCCGCGTGGGAGCTGTTCTCTTAGAATTATAATAAGAGGTATTTTATTGCAAAAAGCGAAAAAAATGCCGTTTAAACCAGCCAGGATGAGCAAGGAGTCATTCAGCTAAAGGTAGGCAGGTTTACAATATTTCGATTTTTAAACACCATTTGGACCCTTAAGGACAGTTCATATTTTAACTCCTGTCATCTGATAACCTGTCATTTTAGAGGCTTGAGATTAGACATACTTCAGGCGCGAAATATGAAGGTGTCCCGCTTTCCCAATCTTCTTGGATTTTCTCTCCCAGCCACATGTTATCCACTGCCAGACCAAAGTCAGCGAGTTTGAGGTGCCCCTCCTCATCCGCGTGGACGTTCGCAAGCTTCAAGTCTCTGTCGTAATAACATGAAAGATAGAAGCAGTTACAATATCTCTTTGAAGTGACTTCCATACAAAGTAGTTCTAGCTCTCAATATCAGTGCATGTTCAAAGCATGAGAGGACTGGGTACAAGTCATTTAAATCTATATCATCTTTTACTCTTTTAGCTGAAAACTAGGAAAATGACTGACTTGTAAAAATTAGCTGCGCTCATACAAAAAGTCTATCTACTCAATCCATACAGAGTCTCTAAATGTTTGTCAATCTTCCAAAGCCTACTATATCCATGGCCATTGTACAGAGGTTTTATAACTCCAAAAATGATTGGCGAGATGAAAGTCATAGTTTCACGAAGATTTCTTTTTCTTAGTAACTTGAGTCACTAATATTGACAAACATTCTTTGTCACCGTATTGTACTTATTCAAGTGTCTGGCAATTGATGGAAAACGGCTGTAAAATCAAGCAACTTCGATTTTACCTATGGACTACTCAGAAGCGAGCAAACGCAACAAATTTTAAATTTTGTGGAGTAAAGATTAGCTAAAGATTGGAATTCCTAAAGGATAGGTTATCATTTATTTTAAATTTTCCTACCTTTCCAAAAGTTCCTTCTCCAAGTACTTTAACCTCGGTGCAGTTGGATAAATTGTTGAGCCACTGGGCATGCACTTCCTTCCGACGAACTTTATCTTCCCCATAGTGCTCGTGTGGTTCTGTGTTCTTTCGTTTTCTTGTCCTTATCTGAACAAGGAAAGCAAGAGAAAAATATTCCTTAACCTTTGACCTTTATTTAAGTGCACTAAAAGACTTAAAAATCTCAGCGCTTAATTTTCACTGGTATTTTCGTGTTAGCGGTATCTAATGCATTCATTCCATCTCGCGGCTGACCTAGCCCAGGGTTGATAGGAAAGATTCGTTCTGAAAATGCTAACTGATGGAATTTATATTGACTTGTTCGGGGGTCCACATTCAATTATTTACGGTTGCCCGGGTCCTTAGTGGCATAAATCTGTTAATTTCCTCGCAACACCGTTGTATTCCTGGCGAGAGCTGAGTTTAAGAACTTTATTCAGTGTAATTGATACTGATTTTCATTCTTACCACTTGTCACGAGCAGTACACAGGGTTGAAAACAGAAGAGTGGTAGCCTTCGACAACTCTCCCTCCTTATAAGATGATTGAATCGATAAAGAACAGAATTACTAGAGGAATAGGGATTTGTCAGTTGTAGTTCAGTAGGAAATCTAAACTCATACCTTGTGAATAGAGACACGCATTAAAACTTCCTAACACTTCTTATTGTTCATATATGAATTGGCTTATTGCGTTAAGTGAGTTACTTTCTCGCACGCGAATTCTCAATTCCCAAGGTAATCAAAATATACAACTGCCAGGTTGTATATTCTTATTCAGTACCTGGATCTTGCCACAGATCACCTAAAATTTCCTGCCATCTGGCTCTTCTGGTATGGTATGGTTGAGGGGAAGGCTGGTCCGTGCACCTGTCGACTAGATGTGTTAGACTAGCATAGACCTACGTGTATTAGCAACACCGTTGGTCATGTCATGCTGATAAGCTCTGGCTCAGTACCTGTGGACCGCTGTGTTCCACTGACAACTTTTACTTCCTCAATCTCTTACCTTCTTGTTAACTGATATCTCCTCTTCCTCACTGTATTGCCGCTGAAAACTGAAGGAAAATTTTATTGGTGAATTATAATTGCTTCTATCTTAGTTCCTCTTTGGCCAAATTCGCTGGATATGTTGCTACTACTCCCTGGGGGCTACTTCTACCACAATTTTGTCAGCGACTCTAATCCTTGTGAAGATTGAGCTGTCTTTTTTCGCCAACTCGTCGTAATCTTATTTCTAATCGTGATTTCTAAAAGCAGTTTTTTAATCGGAATCGCATTTCTGATATCACGTATTCCTTCGCGATAATAATGATCAGTTAAAATAATAATTATAATATTTAATCAGGGAACCCAACTCTGACTAATTTCTGAGTACCCTGTAGGTTTATTTAAAATACTGCATGACCTTTTCGAGTGTAGAAGATTGATCAATATTATCAGCATCAAAATCAAGGGAAATAAAATTCTGTTTCGGAAGACGGGAGTATATATGAAAGAGTTTCCTTGGTAACTTTACTTGTTCATAAGCATGGTATTTGAAGTCGCCAGTATTTATATAATAAGTCAAATAATTAAATTCTCAACCTCGGGTAATGCAATTCTAGCTTTCTGATTGGTTCACTAGATCTTGGTTACCAGCCATTATACCTGCGTTTGACCTAATATGGAAATGAATGCGGTAAATGTCGCTCAGCATAATATTTTTCCCGTGAAGCCAAGTTTCGTTGACAAAAAAATGGATGAAAAAGGCAGATTTGACGAGCTATCCACGCAAGAAATACAAGAAATTATGGACAAGGCCGTCCCAGAAACAACAAAAAGAGCCACAAAGTTCGGAATGAGATTGTTTAACGGTACATACCCGTTAAGTTTCAATTAAAAGTTGCAAAATTTCAAATATGACCGTCGAGATTTTAAGCATTCGACATCACTTTCCGGTCGTTTCTTAGACTTTTGATTGGTTCTTACTTACGATCTGCTGAAGGACAGACGCATAGATGACTTCATTATGAACTTTTTTTTGTTTCTTAATCATAAAAATTACAATTTCCTCGATT
Source organism: Micromussa lordhowensis (assembly GCA_964020085.1). NCBI lineage: Eukaryota > Metazoa > Cnidaria > Anthozoa > Scleractinia > Lobophylliidae > Micromussa > Micromussa lordhowensis. The sequence continues at coordinate 3,358,258 of OZ026600.1, read as the reverse complement.
GAGATTGGTTTAAATATCTCCTCACTTGCCAAGTTGTTATCGGACAGTTTGTTATCGGACAGTTTGTGATTGGACAGTTTGTTATTGGACAGTTTGTTATTGGACAGTTTGTTATCGGACAGTTCAATAAGCCAATCACATTCGAAGTTGTAGTTTAAATCAGCCAATCGCATTCAAAGTTGTAATTACGTCCGTGCGTGCACACGCTTGCTTTTGTGTTTTTGGCGCCTAATTGCCGGTAGTAGGTGCGGTGGCCTCAGAATGTTTACATCTCCTTTGTAGGTATTTTAATGCAAATTTTCCCTATCTTCCATAACTTGGCTATTATTCTTTTCTCGGAAATTGTAATTTTTATGATTAACTGGTAATAAGACTTCGTGTCGTCCAATTCGGTCTGTATTCATACTCACAAATCGGACTCCCGCTGCGCGGTCGTCCGATTTTGTTATCACCCGTATGATTAATTACAGACCAAATTGGACTCCACTCAGTCCTATTACCATTACTTAATATACATAGCAAATAGAGTCCATGTCGTGCGCCTGTTCAGCGACTGATCAGGGAAGACGTAAAAGAACATCAGGAACGTTTTCGTTCTTACCACTTTTTGACGTTATCTGTGATCTATTACTCAACAGACGCACGGCAACATGGAATCTATTTGTTCAATTTAGCACACAGAAAGTTCTCAAAAGTGTAACGATACAATAGAAATATTTTTTTGCACTCTTAACTTATGCCCTGGATGAAAGAAGGAAATTTATCCACTATTTTTATTTTCAAATAAAAAAATTAAAGTTATACCATTTCTGCCACAAAAGCGGTATCAGTGATTATTATCATTTTGTTCTTATCCAGCTCAAAACAACAGTTAATAAAACGCTGACTAAATACAGCTATTGTATTTGTTCTCGTTAAGCTACCCAAAAGGACGTGCCTCTTCAAATATACCATTCTTATTATGCAACAATGACCGTCGAAGATGGCCTGATGTCTGAAACAAAAACACTGCAGGCAGCTGATGTATTTTTAATTGAAACTCTTAATTAGTCTGCTCACGAAAACGAGTTCCAAAATTCACCACGTTAAACTTAAATTCTCACAGGAAGAAATTTGTTCCCTTCTACGCTTTCATGTGCACTAACAATCAGGATCTGTAACATTTATCGACTTTTGCATTTTACACAGGCTTAATGCAAAATAAGTGTCCCTTAACAAGTAACGAAAGTTCATTAATTATAAATACATTCTACATGTTTACGTGTAGATCTCTTTGATCGTTGGAAGGAGTGTCTCTTAGCACAATTATCGCTGCTATTGATCAATTTTGCTAGCCGGCGGCACTCTCACGGTACGTGTTAGTAAAATTTCAAGCTGTTTTGCCGACTCCAACATGTCTCGTGTTTATTGCTAAGCTTTCATAACATTTGTGATAAATAAAACGTGTAAAACGTTTCGTTTTCTTATTTTTTTACTACATGTATTAAACTGGGTTACCGATTTTTGTTTTGGAGTCCTTCAGTATTTGAAGCTGGCGTTCTGCGAGAGTTGAAATTTTTCTCCACACCTGCTCACACACAATGGAGATAAAAGAATTAAATAGCTGACTACTAACTTCGTCTTCTCAATCTGCACTGTAAGTTACGTTGCGGATCATCGTTTTTTCCTTTCCATTTATAGACCGTTCTTTTCGCGCTTGGGCCGGCATAAATGGAAAGGAAAGAACTTGCGAACCCAAAACTTGCTAGAGGAATATTGACATAAAGATTTCTTAAGGCATAAACAAGCATATTCGGACATATGTTGGCATATTGTGTTTGCAAAGTGACTTATTACTACTGATCGAGATCTGCTGGACAAGAACTTTCTGAAAAGTTTTAAAGACAGACAGTAGTGATATGTTTAGAGGGAGGGATTCATTAACTTATCTCTAAGCAACCATTGAGTTATACACTCTCTCACTGATAACTCTTCGTGACCTTGGCTACATAAGGCCCTATACAAACATACAGGACCCATACAGGTAACTTTAAAAAGCCATCAAGTTATACTATAAGATAACGTCCACACTGCGCCGGAGGAATTTGAAAACGCAGCTTTATTTCTACGGTTAGGCCTACCGTCCACACTAATCCGTCACAAAACGGAGCTTTTCGAAAACGCTCTTCAAACCGGAGGAATTTGAAAACGCCGGCTTTTCGTTTTCTCGTGGCGTCATGACAATCTTGTGATTTCTCTGACCGAGTTTTCCTCAAGCATGTCCATGTTGCGTTTTTAATTTCCTCCGGCTTAGTGAGGACGAAACACATCTGATGCGTTTTCAGCGTGAAACCTCCGTTTTCAAGTTCTTTCGGTCTAGTGTGGACTGGGCCTAAACATATGTGCGGGACGAAAGAAAGAAATTTATACATTATTTATTCCATTTTGAAATATTAAAGATTAGTAGTAATTAGCTGAATTTTGAGACTAACATAGCTGATAATTTGACAAACGATCAACCTCGGACCGTGCTTAGTAATAACACGTTTGTTGATGCAATCTAAATAGCAAAGAAAATTACATGATGTATGATGGAGTATCTACGGTTTATGCCGATAGATGAGCGAAGCATTATTTTATGCTTTTACGAATTCTATATTCGGTGTTTTCATTCCTTGGATTTCTTACAATGACGTTTGAAAGTGACCTCTTGAAAATTCTTATATGAAGCTGCCAAAACCGAGGCAGCCACTATAAGATAAAGACAGAAAACCTTTTATTTATATTATGTTTTGGTTAGGGGGGTCTTGGTAAACTTGAAACTATAGCAGGTGACACATAAATTGTTTCAAATTCGTATTATCAAAACTGAATTCTTATATTTGCCCTTTACTTGGGATTAGAATGCGCTTTGAATACTCAAAGACACGATCTAAGACTTGTTTCATGCGTTAGCGTTTATTATCGATGATTTAGATGCGTTATTGGATTCGCTTGTAGTGTGTTTTTAAAGTCTGAGGCGACTTCCCTGCTTAATATTCATGCAAGCTTTTTATTAAACTGTAACAACAAAGCTTTAATATATAAATGGAGTTCACATGGACATATGTAGCCTCCAGCTGTTTTTGTTTCTTCGCTTTTACCTCCCACTCAAATTATCAACATTAACATAACAGTTCTCATAATTAGCTACTTATTTACCGACAGTGAAGTCTTTGTAGCCGAGCCAAGTCATATAATAATGTATATATAATTATCGTGAAAGGAATAAAATTCAGTCATACTTCAACTCTTAAGAAGTGAACAGTGAAAGAAATATGGAAATCATTCTCATACAACAATTAAGAAACTACCTGGTCTTGTTGGTTTCTTTCTCTCATGCTTTGGAAGGTGAGCAATTTATGTTTCCCTTTTCCCGTAGAAAGTCTATTTTCTACGTCGTTGCTAATTCTACCTCGATATTAAACCTTAACACGGCACCATATAATAATAATAATAATACATTTATGGAGCGCTTAAACTATAAATCGATATTCAAAAGCGCTTTACAATAAAAAACTAAATTCAAAAAACACAAAACATAAAATATATTCTCTGAACCTCCTGAACCTTTATTGATTCAGTTCTCAGTGGAAGGTCGACTTCTCAAGGGCTCTCTTTTATCAACTTCAAGCAAGACAAGTTTTCTTATCTGAATATCACAAGTATTGGTACAGATCTAGTGGAGGACAGCATCGAGTGTGGGTTTGCCTGTTTGGAAATCCCTTCATGTTTTTCCTACAACCTTGAAGCAGTCCCTGATGTCAAGAAAAAGCTCTGTGAGCTGCTTCCATCGGACTTGTACAACAATACGGACAAGTTCATCACACACCCGAAGTTTCATCACTTCAGTATTGCGGTAAGTGAAAACTCGACTTCCTTTCCTTTAGCAGTTGCAACAAATAATCTACAGTGAGCAAAATTCAACAAAACTACAATAGTCTACGCAGAGCTGTTGTTGAAATGGATAACTCTTCAGGAAGTTGAAGAGAGAAGGGGACATCAGTGGAGCACTTTTTGTTAGGCAGTACTTTGTACATCTGCTCGGCCGGGTTGTTCAAAGCCCGATAAAGCTAACCCAAGATTAGCGTGAAATTTGATTTCAGTTTTGTAACTTTGCGGTGAGGTTTTTGTATTTATATTTTTGTCCTTCAGTTTTGAATTTCAATAATCTCAAACTACACAAAACATAAGCAGTGAAAACTGTTCTATAGCGAAGATATCAGTGACGTCACGAGCACTGTAACGCAATATTCGTGGTTGGCAAAAAGCGACAAAAACCACAGGTGGCCCAAGCTCGATATATGAGTAGCTCTATGTGGACCTTTGCATTGTTACGTGACTCGAGCGATTTGCATATTTATAAAGATTTGTATGGGGAAAGAAGTAAACCCGAAAAAAAACGAAAAATTACCGTTGAATTACAATAAAAATCGCTTACCTGAATTCCAGCTCCGCTTTCTTTGTGTGCTGTGTGATTTTTTAACTGATTTAGAGCGGTTTAGCGTAGTTTAGGTTCCAACGGTTTCTTCTCTATATATAATATATACAAGGTAGGAGACTCGAGCTCGAACGGCGACCGGATCAACCGAGAACGGCCATAAATTCCTTCCAAAGGCTCCGATCGCCTCAAAACTCCACGTGGCCCTCGGGAGATAGTCGCCAAACACATCCGTGCCTATCCTTCGAGGACCGTCGGCACAGGAAGGAAATTATTTCTCCGCGATCTCCACAATCTTGTCCGTTGAGCTCCATCGAAAACGGCTTTATTCAGATGTCCTGTGCACGGCCGTTTGAAAAATAGGTCCGCGATGCGTACATGTGTGGCTTACAATTTTTAGCATAAATTGGAATCCGTTAGTTTTTCCTGTATGTAGATTCGGTTTCAATAAAATTGATTCGCTTACACGACTTCATGACAACCCTAAGAAATTTCAACCTATATATAGTTCTACTAAGTAATTTTGGAGCCTTGAATCATTTCTTTACCGAGAAAGGCAACGCAAGGTGTGATGCGCGCTGCCGTGTGCTACATGAAGACGACTGGGGACGAGTCAGCTTTACACCTACGCAGCCTGTGTAGCACCAAAGCCCAGCTTTTCGGAATTGTAAACAGGCTAAGTGAAGAGTTATTTCCAGTGAGTGGATTATTATTTTTAGGCTAACCGATGTGCTTATTAGTGCAAAGTACAAAAATGTATTGAATGTTTGTAATTTGGTAGATTTAAAACATTATCAGGCTGCCGGTCATGTAGGCACTTCGTTAGTCAAATCGCCACGCCCATTTTCTTTTTCGCTAAAATGTTTTCTCTTTGTTGTGCTTTTGCCCTAGCCTGCGAGCAGGCTCACTTGTTTAGATGGGGAGCCGCAACCGAGAGCTGACGAGAAGAATGGGGCTTCGCCTGTTCTCGGTTGCCTTTGTCACCTTTGACCGCGTTACCTTAACCCAACAAGTGAGCCTGCTCGCAGGTTACTTTTCCCCGAGTAAAAACAACCCTGTTAAAAAGACACATCGGAGTTTTTCTTCTATAATTGAGGTACCTTCCAAAAAAACACTTCAATCAGTTTATTTAATTATTAATCTTGCACATTCATAAATGTTCATTAGAGAGAGAACTGTCACAGAACGTGACTTGTGGTTGTATTCAGTATTGATTGTGTCACACCCAAAGATAGTGCATAGGAGGACAGAAATGACTACTATTACAAATGTTTCTCTTAAAAAATAACTCTCTCAATACCATATGAAGTTGGGTAGGTGTTATAAGATCTAGAAGATTACTTTAAAACAAGAACCTGAAATAAAAACACTACCTTTCGGAAAATAGTCACAAGTCACCACTAGGTTTTGAACTGGCACTACTTTGCTTGCCGAGTAACACGTTACCACATTGTACTACTTGTACATCAAATACAAGAGGATGAAAGTATTAATTATATACTTATGTATGTACAGTGGGTTCAAATGTATTATAACACCCTTTAATAATTTACCTTCCAGGTTGGGTGAATCACAAGCACCTTGATTAGAACAGAATACACAGTAATAATTTTTTTGTAATTCAGCTGTTTTAAACACTTAAAATTCTGCTACTTGATTGGTACAATCAGTGCTTGATGTCTTACTATACAGTGAATTCAACAAAACAACTGAATAGGTTGCCAAGAGTGATGACAATGTAGTGTTACTGTCTTGAGATGTACCAATATGCAATTGCACTAACAGCAATGTTTTGTGATGCAGAATATGCCCAATACATCAACAGTAAACATCTTAATAAAGGGCATGTAATTTTTGATATATTTTACAACATAAGGTCATGGCTTGCAACAACCAATAATATCCACATATTAAACAGTTTCTGCCTGAAAGAACTCACAGTTAAAATCAGTTCTGTTGACTTATTGTTAATCAAGTGAATATAAAATTCTTGTTGTTGCATAGTGTTTTGTGAAATACAATGTAGTCCACGTACTATGTTTAAATATATTTGCAGATATTGATGTTAACTATGTTGAGCTCAACCATTGCAACTATTCCAATCTTATGAATCCTGTCACAGTTTATGTATGGTGTATAGTGGCAAAGACCAGTGAAAGTTCTGAAGTAAGGTAGACATCTCATCACTGTAGGTAGTGGATACTTGAATGTATCTTGCATTTCTTTTTTCATATTTGAGCCATAGGTTCAGTTCTGCAAAGAGAATAAATCATTATATCAATGCTAAATTAGCAATAATAATTTGATTTAGGCCCGGTATAAATGTCACATTTTACATGCGCCGAATCGAATTGCTGAATTAAAGTGCTACTGAACCCAAAAAGAATCTTTTGAATCATAGCAGTAAATTATTAGTGTAAGACCTAATTGACCGGGTAAATAACGTTTGACGCCACGAAAACAATTTTATCCGTATTTTTTTCGAACACAAACATGGCCAAATTGTTGCAGAAAGTGCGACAAGGCGATTCTTAATTAAATATGCATATGACGTCACAGGGTTGACACATCAAGCTTGGGAAGTTGTGTGGTTCACAGATTCAGTCCAATGGCTGCAATTGCGAAACACGGAGGTAAGACTTGTGCGGCCGGTGCCCCGGGACAAATAAGCTGTACAAGCAGTTCTTATAGTCCTGGTATTTCTATACATACATTCCCAAAAAACGAGAAAGTTAGAGCTCAATGGGTGAAATTTGTGCGGACTCACAGGCCGGATTTTCAGCCCACGGATTACAGCTATCTGTGTTCTTTGCACTTCAACGAAAGTTGCTTTACACGCCTGAGATTAAGCGCTCTTATTCCTACCAATACAAGTGAAGAAAGCGGCGATAACTCCAAGGAATCAAGCAACAAAGCGCCGAAGGAAAAACGGATTTTAATAAGAGGATCCGTTCCGACGATTCACTGCGCTAATAAAGCGCCAGAGAAACGGGAGCCGAGCGATCGACATCGGCGGAGATCGAAAAAGGTAAGTTTCAAATCCATTCATTTTGTGTTTTCACGAGTGTTGTCTTTACTTCTCTTTTTATTTCTATTTCAATAGAAAGACATCGATAAGCTGAAGGTTATCATCGTTATACAGCTTAGGGACCGTTCATTTTTTATGAGATAGGGGGGGCTGGTGGGATTGAGGGGGGGGCCATGAAAAAAAAACTGGTCTTAAAGGGGGGCCATCCAAAAAAATATCGTCTGTAAGGGGGGGTCACTCAAAAAATTACCCTAAAATATTGTAAGAAAAGCATCTATGATGATGCAAAATTCTCTACCAAAATGCCCTAAAATTGCATTTCTGAGGTTCTAAAAATCTAAAATTTCCCGGGGGAACATGCCCCCTGGACCCCCCTAGTTTGTAATGGATAGAACAATATCAATTCAAAACTACTTGAGAATGTTCACTCCGAACAACAAACAGTACCTTGTTTATCAAAGGAAAAGACAGATTACCATGGCCAGTGCACATGTAAATATTTAAAAATTATTTCAACTATTTTCAATTTAAACTGCAGTAAATCTACAAATGTTGCCAGAATGGCGTAAAATAGCGTTTCTGAAGTTCTGAAATTCTAAATTTTTTCGGGGGAGAATGCCCCCGAACCCCCCTAGTTAGGGCACTTGTTGGGTTAAAAATAGTCAGATTACACAAAGGACATATCCCATAGGCGAAAACGGTGATTCAGAAAGAACTTTTTGAAACTGCAGTTTTTGTGTTTAACTTATAAGGTAGAGTTTACTTGATCATTCTTTTTGCTTTGCTTTTGACTTCTTTTTTTTTTTTTTGGGGGGGGGGGGTCATCAAAAAAATTTAGGTTTATAATGGGGGGCCAGGGAAAAAATATCCGGTTAAGAGGGGGGGCCATCATATGCTACAGAGACTATCTACCAAATCCCACCAGCCCCCCCTACCCCATAAAAAATGAACGGTCCCTTATGATCATGATAATAACCTTTTTATTTTCAGAAACTCTCACATCTTGTACTTACGAGCTCGCATAATTTAGTGATCACATGCACTACCATTTCAACGCTTTGGGCATGGAGATTTTTTGACACCACATTGTTCTAGCAAGAGAATATCTCCCCTTAAGTTGCTCTTTTATTGTAAACAATTGCAGCATTTGCGCGATTTGAGCAAGAATCCGCCCGAGAAAAGGAGCGAGCAACCGCCATTGCCGCGGAACCATGTGTTCCAACTGAGAACTGCGAAAACGAGGAGAGTGAAAGCAGTTCTTCTTCCAGCTACGATGGTGACTTGTCTGAGCAAGACAATGTACCTTTGTTAGGAGAGGAGAACGTGGCGATCAACAGGGCTACTCAGGTAAAGGCAAAAATGAAATCCAGAAAGTCCCAGGCTGTACTTGGAGAATGCCTAAAGTGTGCTGAGCGAAAACTGAAAATAAGGGCTCTACAGAAGCAAAACGGGAGATTACGCTCTCAGAGGGAAAAATGGAAAGAAGCAGCCAGGCGAATAAAAGTAAGAGCTAGTTTTATGTAGTGGTACTAAAATATTAAATATTCCAGGTCATTAATATGTAACATATAAATTAAGCTTTTCAGTGCTTTCAATAGTCCAATTTCGATATATATCAGCCTAAAACAATAGACCTCAGCACGAGCTGAGGTCTATTGTTTTAGGCTGAATTTTAATATATCGAAATTGGGCTATTGATTGTAACTCTGCATTGCCATCCAAGGTGTGTTAATTTTTTTTTATCAAGACTTCCACTCAGTGACAGTTTTCTTTACCAAAATTATCTTGTAGTATAATTCTAGCAGTGAAAAAGAGGAAGAAGATAATGAAGAAGAGACCACGGATGAGACAGAGAGGTGTGTGGAAAAGGAAGATGTGGAATTTTCTGAAGACCCTGAACTGGAGGACCCAGAGAGCATGGATGACATGGAGGAAGATCCAGACTGGCATTGTCAGCTTGAAGAGAAGGGAGAATGTGATAGGGTGCTGATGATGAAGAGAAGGAGAATTCTTCAATGAACACAATCAGGCAAGTTCTTATAATCACCAGTAGCTGTCAGTGGTTATCATTCATCATTCACTTTTTGTTCTCAAGAAGTTAAGCTCATGCCATTGTTCAGTAGCACTAGATGTTGCATCAAGAAGCTAACATTTATAGAGATTATTATAAAATATTAGATTCTTTAGTGAATGTATTTTGTGTAGTTCTCAACTCATACAATTGCAGTTTAGGTCCATACGAAACAAGTTTAAAGATTAGTTGTATTAATTTAATGTCTATCATGTTTAATGCCTTTCATGTTTCAAATCTTCATAACATCTTTCATTTAAATTTGTGAAATGATGGTCTATAATACAAGGGTAGGTGCTAAGGTAAAAAGTGACTTGGCTGAAATTCTTTTTGGTGGAAAGGTAGAGGAGTCTACTTGCAGAGATGCTAAAGTTGGCCTTAGTAAGAAAGCAGGTATATTCTTCTAAAATGGCTCAATTTGCCAACTGGATCAAATTAAATGCCTTTACCAATGTCACTACTTTTTATAACCTATAAATTCTAAGTCCCTTTGGCTACTGCTATGCACTGTATGACTGAACACCTGGTACCTGTAAAAAAGACTAGGAAACATAATAACACCTCATTATTATTTGGATTGTATTTTGCAGAGTTGACAAAGACACTCCTTGCCAGAAGGAGCCCAAATTCACAAATTCATTGTTTTCTACACAAGGCTTCTGGCCATATTTTCCATGTTCTGTTTCAAGTGCAAAGCTGAAGGGCCTGACATCTCCATGAAGAAGAATGGCACCATGGTGACAGTGACACAGCATTGCAGAAATTGTGGTCCAAATGCATTTGTGTGGAGGTCTCAGCCATTAGTGCTTGGGCGGTACCCAGCAGGGAATATCTTGCTAAGTTTTGCTATCCTGATGGCTGGAGCATCCCTTAGTAAAATTCTTTTGGTCCTAGAACACATGGGCATGTCTATATACAGTGCACGTACTTACTTTGTACACCAAAGCAAGTTTCCGTTCCCAGCCATTTTGACCTACTGGCAACAATACCAGTCCCAGCTGATTGAAGAGATTAAGAAACAGGGAAGGGCCATTTGGTGCGGAGATGGGAGATTCGACTCCATGGGACACTCTGCAAAATATGGAGCCTACACAATGTTCTGTTGTGCAGTTGCTAAAATTGTACATTTTGAGCTGGTTCAGGTATGTTGTCATCAAAAACATGGATAAGAAAAAACAAATAAGGCTGCTGCCTCCATGAAGGAATCCACTCAAGACTGGCACAGAAATAATTTTCATCATTTCTGCTCTATTTTGCTTTCCTCGCCTGTATCAAACGTAACATCAAAAACATGGGGGCCAACTAGAAAACCGAATGGTTTATTTGGCCACCATGCTCAAGAACTCTAATTTAGTAAAATAGCAACATCATCAGCAACTACAAATGTATGTAATTATTAAATAATTAACTGAGGAAATAAAATTGTATTGTATTGTATTGTACATGCAACAATCCTGTTTTCATTTAGAAGACAGACTACATAGCACTATCAAAGCCCCCCATAGATCCAAATGTATGTCACTAAAACTTATAGGAAATAAGATGTTCTAGTGGTGTATTTAAAATGTGCTTTTTAATGCCAGGCAAACCAAGTTAAGAGCAGCAGTGACATGGAGCTGAAAGGGGCACAAGACAGTTTTGCCTTCCTAAAAGCAGCTGGGTTGGGTATTGCTGTGTTCATATCAGACAGACACCGTTCAATCGCTAAATGGATAAGGGAGCAGGAGCCAGCAACAAGTCACTTCTTTGATATTTGGCATGTTGCCAAATCAGTGACAAAGAAGTTACTTCAAGTTGGAAAAGAAAGTGGCTGTGAACTCCTTGTGAAGTGGCAAAAGGCCATAAAGAACCATTTGCATTGGTGTGCTACCTCTACCAAACTTGGATTTGGGGAGCTGATTTTAGCAAAGTGGAAGTCCATTATTAGGCATGTCTGCAATAAACATACTCACCACCCAGAACCTCTGTTTAAACAGTGTGTTCATGGACCTTTATCAAGACGGTACTGGCTGAAAAAAGGTGAAGTCATTTTCCAACCATGCTGTCTTTTACATGCTTTTAATTTTCTTATATCACATTTTCATGTGGGAAATATCTCCGGTTGGAGTCTAGTGTATCTCAGTGTATTTTCCCTCACAAGAAAAGGAAAAAAACAAACATGTCCTCCCACCCTCTCCCCCCATCATATCTGGAGGTTGTGGTGTTGATCTCCATACCTCTCCACTAAGGCTGTTTAGTTTGAAGATTCTCCCTACCCCTCTTAAGAACAATTCACATGACCTTCTGTGTAGTGAATATTTCCTGATGGGAAGGAACACTTCGTTCCAGAAAAAAAATTGATAATTATGTACTGGTTAATTTCAGGCACAAATGTCTATAACAAGATGAAACAAATCTTGATGAATACCAGAATCCTGAATGATATAAAAAAGTTATCCAGTGAGGACCAAACAAGTTGCTTAGAAGGGTTTCACTCTACATTAAACCAGTTTCATCCCAAAATGATATGTTTCTCCTGGCTTGGCACATACTGCAGGTAGGGCAATGACACTTACTATAAGAACAAGGCAAATGTGGGGCAGGGGTTCTAACAAAATTTGATATTCTTTACAACAGGAACCTCCCAGCCGTGGCTCCAAATATTTTGTCCAGAAAAAAGAAACTATTGCAATGATATCAACAGCTCTGATCACTTCTTCCATGTGAGATTAACACCTTTTTTGTTGTTTTTACCGCAGACACATTTTGGCCAGTCTGCATTTCAACGAAAACTTGTTGAGGGAACCCCAAAAAACAAAGGATGGAAAAGAGTACCTGTTAGTGACATACCCAAAATACAAGGCTGGCGAGGAAGTTGTGCGAGAAATCAAAGTACCACCCACATACAGTAAGTATGTTTTGTTTTGCAACTTAGCCACTGTGGTTGATCCCAACCAAGATTTATGGAAGGAAAATGGCAGTTATAAAGGATACACTAGCAAAAAAATATAGGGAAAAAGGTTGGGAAGTAACCACACAGTTTACCATGCCTAAATCTGTCCCAAAGTGAATTTGCTTTTATCAAACCAATGACCTTTTTGCCCTTCTTTTCCCCCAGAATATGTGGATGGACTGGTGGAACTGGTGTTCAGCATGCCCCAGGCCGAGAGAAGTGCTATCATTTCAAAGTACAAGACTAAAACTCCAGCACCTCTAAACTCGCAGTTCACAGAGAGGCGAAGTAGAGCAGAGGCAGTTGAAAACTACAACAAGAGAAAACAAAAAGAAACACCTGCATACCCCTCAGGTAAGGTTGTTTAATTAATAATAAAATTATGTTATAATTTTGCTCTTCACGATTTTGTTGTCCACTCAGTTAAGGGTTGAAAGGTTAGGTCAAAAATGGTATCATTTTGGTACCTCTTTTTTATTACTTCTATTTAAAGTGTGACAAATGTGAGTACCTATTCATTTAATGTCTTTGCTTTCAGCTGAAATTCAAGATGTACTTCAGGAATCATGCAGTAATGCCAACGAGCAACCTGCCAGGAAGAAGCGAAAGGCTCCAGTGTGTAGAAAGTGCAAAAACCCTATGAAAAACCACTCCAGAGATAGTTGTGCTGGTTCCAGTACCACCTAAATCAATTATGCTAGTTTGTGCATGTACAAGGTAGTGAAAAGCAGTTATTGCAGTCATCAGTGGCTTGACACAAAAATGAGGCAAAAGAGTTAATTATGCATTATATTGACCCTTTTGCATCGTTTGTATGCCTTTTAAAACAATATATTTGACTGCAGACTCAAGTGCAGTAACAGCTATTTCACAAGTATTTGAACTTCTGATTATAAATGTTGGAAACTTGTTTATCACTGAATAAAAATACCAGTATATTTTTGGCATGGTAGTTTCACTATATACACTGAAGTCAAATAGGTCTCTCGCAGTAGAGCATATGGTTTTACTTCTTTTTTTTCAAGGTTTAGAAAGTAAATGAATGAATGGCATACAAAGATATTGCACTCTAAATTAGAAATGGATGAAGCTCTAATCAAGTTGCTTACCAGAAATTGGCATTTCATGTTATTACAGGACAGTGTGGAGCTAAATACCACAGAGAATACATATATAAAACCCCATTTTATGATAACTGAAAAAGATTGTTTGCTCTTGGCTAATTTTTGTTTTCAACAAGTGGACAGACCTGAATTTATAACCTATGTGATGCATCAACGAGCAAGCGTGAATAATTTGACAATCAGTTATCGTAAAAAAAAATTGATGTCACTTTTTCATTGCTCTATCCTGTAATCGATTATGAAT
>OZ026600.1:3331900-3336900 GCA_964020085.1 Micromussa lordhowensis | reverse complement strand
AAGAGTAAAATTCGTTCGCACTGTACGGGGTTAATTCTATCGAATTTTAGAGTGCGGTGGCATCAGTTCATAAAGGTTTGTGCCGCTGTATTATTGCGTTACTCACTCCTAACTTCGTCTTTACGCTCTCAGTCTCCATGCAGCAGTTGGCCTTGTCAAAACAATGGAACTTGTGTATCACCGCAAGGAAAGAACAGCTATGTGTGCCTTTGCACGAAGGGATTCTCAGGGGAATACTGCCAATCACTGAGTAATAAAGTTTTCTACTCTTATCACATTATCGAAAAAGTCAATATAAAAAGAAACTCGAGCCACAGTTTCGACACAGTTAAATTTCCACTATTTCATTTCCCATTTTATGATATCTGACAGCTCAAAAATACTATTCATACTTGGCAATACAACTCGGCGAAAAAAAATTGCATTAAAGAAATGTCGTGGAAAATTTACGCGCGCAGTTACGAGCTAGATCGACAAGTACTGCTTTGAACCAAATTTTGGAAGCGAGACTTCTTGGTTAATAATTTTTTCCCTCTTATTCATTACAATCAAAATTGGTAGCACTTAGAAGTCGAAGTTTTGTTACCACCATTTTAACTTGCTATTTTTTTAGCGCTCACAACACTCTCCCAGCACACATTTCCTCTCCTACCATTACTTAAGCATCACATAGTCTTGTTCCTATAAAGCCACGAGATATAGTGCTGGAGAATCCTCTGATAAATGTATTCTACTATTTTTTTTTTATGAAAACCAGGTTATTCCTGTAAAGACATCTTGGACAACGACGATAAAGCGGCTGATGGTGTTTACTGGATCATCTTGAATGGTGAGTTTGTGATAGCTGAGTATTTTTGCTGCCGATAGGCAGCCTTCATATTCTTGAAGCCATCGAGAAATTTTGGTTCGACGGTTCAACCCATCGTTCGCATTAAGAAACAGCCAATCAGAAATCATGTTTTATGGCGCAGTCTAGCCAATCAGCAGTGCTCGCTCTGCGGAAAATCGCATGTGCTCGCAGAAAGTTATAAATACAGTTGATCAGAGTCAAGGTTTTGCTGTTTACAGGTGAGTTTTGGCACTTTTTGCTGATCTATTGTGATTACTTCTATTAGATGAAGCATTCATCAAGGTCATGAAGCGTTCAGTGAGCATTCTAGACATTTATGTCACTTGCAGCTTTGCTTTTCAATCGATCGAATTCGGTCGATTTAAAAGGCTTCGAATATAGCCTAACATTGTTAGACGAAATAAATAGTCTATTACGCGTTGCGTTACACAGTGTCACTGTCACTTATTGTTCTAACGATCACTTCATGAACCCGTTATTGCCGTTATACATGTAGTAACTGTTGTTATTGTATATATAGCGAGAATTTTAGGCAATAAACCTTGCAAATAGAATTCTTTATGTGCTATATTTCCACATGTGAAAAAAGCGATACGTCCAATCAGCTTTGCGTATAGCATTCTTCACATGTGAAAATATAACCAATCGACCTTAAATTGAGTTGTACGCGCGCGCTATTTTTGGTTACTGGAAAGTTCTACAGTGTAGCGCAAGCGCTCACGAAAGCGCCGCGACAGCCCGCAAGTTTGAAGTGTAACTCCCTCATTGGCTGGAAAAATGATGTGATTTAGAGCAAAAATGGTGCAATTTGTGAATAAATTGCACCAATTTGAGCCAATCAGATTACAGGGACCACCAGTGATTTCAAAATGGATTTAATAAAGGATAGAATCACTTATAAGCACTCAAATGGCGTCCGAGAAGCGCGGGCTTGAAATCAGCGTCCTCTTGAAGTTTGTGTCTCGATAACATGGCTTCGGTTCCCGTTTTACTTCACTTTCGGAATTTAAAAGCAGCAATGGAATATATCCAACAAATATCTTGAGTGCTAGAACTTCAGTTTGAGAATCAATAGCCATTCAAGAAACCGAGGAAGAAAATTTAACACCAGAAAGCCAACAACAATCAAGGAGGAACATTCAAATAAACAGTGCAAGTCAACAGAGTCTGAATTTGTCTTTCTGTGTCTTTGCACAGCGCGAAGCGTCGCTATGACATATTGAATCTGACAGTAAGCTTAATTATGGACAAACGAAAAGATTTCTCACTATGTATTTACGAATTTTCCCCTATTATATTTAAGCTTGTATAGGCTCGTTGTCCGCCTGTATCTGGACTGGAAAGCGGATTTGGTTTTCATTACGCTCGGTTATTCATTACGTTCTCAGCGTTCTGCATGTAAACTTATGGTGTCGGAAAAAAACTGAAACTGATCTAATGGGTCTGTTTAATTCTCTTTATATATACAATAAACAAATTACAGCATAGAAAGTACTTTGTACTTTTTCACGAGTTGCAAGACTTTGGAAAACGAACGAGTGAGCGCAGCGAACGAGTGAGTTTTCCAAAGTCTTGCAACTCGTGAAAAAAAATCCGTACAAAGCACTTTCTATGAAGTAATCTATATTTACACAACAGCGACTGTTGTTTACGGTGGCCCACAACTGTCACGGCAATACCAAATACCTCACGGCAAAACCAAAAGTGTCACAGCGTATCAAATTCCCCACGGCAAAATCAAAATGCTCACGGCAATAACAAATTCCTCACGGCAAAACCAAAATGCTCACGGCAAAAGCAAAAGCTTACGGCAAAACCAAAAGCTCACGGCAAAAGCAAAAAGCTCACGGCAAAAGCAAAAAGCTCACGGCAAAACCAAAAAGCTCACGGCAAAAGAAAAAAGCTCACGGCAAAAGCAAAAAGCTCACGGCAAAAGCAAAAGCTCACGGCAAAACCAAAAAGCTCACGGCAAAAGAAAAAAGCTCACGGCAAAAGCAAAAAGCTCACGGCAAAAGCAAAAAGCTCACGGCAAAAGAAAAAAGCTCACTGCAAAAGCAAAAAGCTCACGGCAAAAGCAAAAACTCAAGGCAAAACCAAAAAGCTCACGGCAAAACCAAATTAAAACCAGAGAAAGGTGTTATATTCCAACCTCGTTCCCAGGGGAGGACCCTGGGAACGAGGTTGGTTATATTCGTGGGTCCTGGGGCACTAACTGTGCACGCAAAGGCTGTTGGGGTTAAATCCAACATGGCTGCGTCGAGTTCTTTGAGTTCCCAAATGTTTTGCTCAAATTGTGGAGCTGAAGCTGTTCCAACAGCAACTTTTGTACCAGATGTGGTCAAGGTAACAGAGTTAAAATTAACAAATAAATTATGAATAAATATTCAAGTGTCATGGTATTTAGAAGTACTATTTGACATAAATACAACTTTAAAACATGCATAAGCACAGATAAGCAGTGTCGGTAATTCGAGAATGGGAATTTTTTTCAACGCTTTTACTCAAGACGGTTTAGCCTACTCTTTCTGTAATCTTTTTGTAGTCTCTTCATTAGTTTTTCGCAGCTATTTAATTCGACTATGATGCTTTTTCGGTTTACTTTATGTATATTATATTTCACTTTATACGCTGGGGAATACTGTAGAAAAGTATTTATCATCTTTTATTGGAATGTAGTTGTTTTCTTGATTAAATGCTCGTACTACCTGCGGATAAATAAAGGGGAATACCGAACTCTTGAAACCATGATTGTTTCAACGTCCTAATAAGTTGAACCAAAAGTTGTTTATGGGTATCCTTAAAGGGTAAGGCTCTGCAAATGTTTGAGCTAAGATTGTTTTAATCTAAGTATTGTCTTTTTAAAATCTTAGTCAAGAGCAAAGGCAAGTAGTAACAGCTACACATTCTTTTCAAAGTAATTTTGTCTTTTTCAACAGGCCTGCGAGATAATAATAGTGATGATTCAGATTCAGACACAGAGTGCAACTTTGATGAAGAAGCAATATCATAACTTATTATTTCAACCGTGGATTTGAGTACAATGAAATTCTTCTGTTTCTTGTCAAGTATCACAACCATCACATTAGTTACAGTACATTACTTAGACAGCTAAGGCAGTATGGACTCTTTAGACAAAAACAACCATCGGAAGAAGTATTTAAGGAAGTTAGAAAATTTCTCCACCATGATGATCGGTTCTTGGAATAGAATGACCACCAACCCTCTATCCGTTGATTACGTGGTGAAGGGACATAGTGGTGGGCATCAGGGTTTTGTCGAAAATAGCTCTGGATAGAAGCCAGTAAACCATTTTCAGTTCCCAAGTCGGTTACAACTTCAACAGGGCAACCTCCTAGGTCCTTGACTGTCTCTACATAATACATTGCTGGGTATTCGGGTAGATTATTTGAATGCGCCACTTCCAACCACATAATACGTCTACTAAAACCATCTATACAACCATGAATTGGAAATCCCCAGGGCTTGAGCTTGTCATATCCATCTAAATGCCAGGCATAGTTGGGACCTGGATTATGGCATTGCCTCCTTTTTAAGCAACATGACTTGCGCAACTCTGTTCCTTCAGGATCAAGCTCTCTAATAATTTCTTGTACCACTATTCTTGGGACTCTGAATCCCTCTAATTTGCCGTGAGGTATTTGGTATTGCCGTGACAGTTGTGGGCCACCGTAGGAAATCGGTCAGATATTTCAGAATTACTCAGAAACTCCAAAAAGGGGCTTTAGGAATAAGAAATCCATAACATTTCCTTAGGGAACACGGCCCTGGACCCCTCTAGAAGGCACTCGTTGTTTCGGAAATCAGTCACCATTTATCCTGGATCCGTGCCTGCACGGAGTCTCAATTTAACAAGGGGTTAGATTAAAACATTATCACTGAGTCTTGATGTGTTACTTGACTTTTTCAAATGAAGATTTTGTGCAAGACATGTTTCACTAATAGACAAGAAACTAATTACTTTTCGTTTCTTTCAAACAGACAAGAAGGGAGCATTTCCAGTGTACTGTGACATGGCTGGCGGAGGTTGAAAATTAACTACTTTTCTGGCTTTAAAGTCTCTCCAAACAGACTTATTTTCTAACTGCTATACTTTGTTTTTGTATTAACCAGGCTGGACCATGGTGTTTAA
>OZ026600.1:3321900-3326900 GCA_964020085.1 Micromussa lordhowensis | reverse complement strand
TTGAGAACTATATTAGGCTATTCGAAGTCTGTTGCATATGACATCCTCCTCAAGATGGCTGATATCAAGTCCTTGGAGAAACGTAGGCAATTTCAATCTTTAGTCATGTTATACAGATGCTTGTATGACAAGGGGGCACCTTATACCAATGAATTTTTTACATTTAAGGACGTACCATACAACTTACGTGGGCTTAGCACAAGGTTGAATCTACCCCCCTTTAATCTGGAGTATATGCATCGATCGTTTTCATTTTTAGCAAGCAGACTCTGGAATGCGTTACCTCCAATAGTCAGAGAATCACAAGACATTGCGTCATTTATGAGGTCTCTTAAAGCTCACATGGCTTAGTGTATCGTGCTTGTAATATATTGTATATATTGTAAATAGCTTTAGTTTTAGACTTTTCTTATTGTCATCTTTTTAGATTTATTTTATTTAGTAGTAATGCAAATGCTAATAGCATTTTTTTTCTTTTTTAATTTTAAGTATTTAAATTGTATACACGTACACGTTTTAACGAGCACTTTTGTGCTCCTAGGTGTGACGTGTTTAAATAAAGGATTGATTGATTGATTGATGGCCAGCGACCAGTGTAAAGAAACCTGACGAGGCTGTAGATTTGATTTCGCTTGCTGTAGTGACAGGGTTGTTAGATTTATGATTCGGTATTGCTTATACACTTGCATAAGGAGAATAAGGAGAAGAAGATAAGGAATAGTTATAATTCAGGATAAGGAGAGGATGGGGGTCTGTTTTTTCTCGCTTACACTTAGAACTTTTGCTACGTCTCACAAACGGTGATATAAAGTAAATAAAGCCTTAAAAAAAGTCTTGGTGGTGAAATGTCTTACTGATTTAACAATCAGTGCTATTTTTACGTAGTCCTGTTTAATTACAAATTCACCACAAACCACAAGCCACAAGAGTGAATCAATAATCAATATAAAAGGCAAATAAACTGAATCTTGAACCTTGAATCTTGAATAGTGAGAAAATAACACATGATAAACATCACTTTAATCATTGACAAGTATCTATTCTTCTTTAGTAAAATTCTACTTGTACACTAATGCAAATGCTGTAATCTGATTGGCTGAGCCATTGCACACTATCAGCCATTAGTGTGCAGTGGCTGGAGGTCGTCTACGAAATGGCGACGTTTTTTTTTTCGTTTTTCTCAAGCTTTGGAGGAAAATTTTGATGCAAATGGATAATTAAATTCCTGAGAAGACTAAACGAAGGACATTTACATTGTACGGTTTCTTGACTTGAAAAAAGTTGAAATTATTGAAAAAAACTGATGCGCGAGTGCACACAACTTCAATTTTAAATGACAATTCAATCCGAGCGATCTTTTAAAAGGCGCAAAGTTTAACAATACGTCGAGAAATAATTGGAAACCGTTATCTGACGTAAATTTTAGTAAGAATTCTACTAAAGACAAATAGATTATTCGCTCGAGATTTCTATAAGGTGATAGTTGATCCGGCCTTCGGCCTCATCAACTATCACCTCATAAAAAATCTCGAGCTCATAATCTTGTTAAATATAGTTCCTCAGAAACTGAAGCAAAAGCAATTAGTTGCTTCATATTAAAGCAAAATGTTGCTACTTCGTGCAACCTGCTCGATCGCAAATTAAACGTTGCTCTCTGTTTCTAAGGATTCTTTCCGAGGTTTAAAAAATTGATTTTAAAATCGACGTTTCGGCAAGTTTGACTGGCATCCAAGAATTGAGAAATAAAGTTACTATGGCGGACTGATGTTTCTGGCGGAAAGAATCCCGAAACGCAGGGAGCAACTTTAAGTTTAACGATGAGAGGTGAAAGTTTCAGCCACTTTACACCGAAATTACAAACAGTTTGAGGTCTGAAGTTGGTAGACTCTCGGTCCCTTCTTCAATAAAAACCCTTGATTGTTCAGAGAGTAAACGAAGTCATCGAAGCTACGAATCTGTAGTCGTAGGTCCTATAAAGACAGACAAAATAAAAATGGTTTAATCTCTTAAGTTTGTGCATGAAACCCTAGTGTGTGACCATTCAAATGAAAGCTATTGAGCAGTTCTTTTGTGTGGTACTTTATTATGCTGTACAAGGTGGTTCTTAATTTTTGAGTTATTTTTTTGTTTGTATTGTTAGTTACAAAGGTAACTTGATATTTTTGTTTTTCACAAGGAGTAAATTGAATTAGACGTCACGCATCGTTGCTTCTAGTTCTTACGAAATGTTTTAGAGGAGACGAGACTATTTTGATTTGAAACAGTTCGAACGTTTACAATAGGTACAGGTAACAGTTGCTGTGTTCTTGTTGCGTGCAAATATAACGAGATATTTTTATTTTTTCGTTACAAAGGGTAATTTGACACTTTTGTTTTTCACAAGGGAGTAAATTCAATTAGAGCTGGCAAATCATCACCACTTGTTCCCACGAGATGCTTGCTATTTTTAGTTACAAATGGTAACTTGATATTTTTGTTTTTCACAAGGAGTAAATTCAATTAGACGTCACGCATCGTTGCTTCTAGTTCTTACGAAATGTTTTAGAGGAGACGAGACTATTTTGATTTGAAAGAGTTCGAACGTTTACAATAGGTACAGGTAACGATTGTTTTGTTGTTGTTGCATGGAAATATAACGAGATATTTTATTTTTTAGTTACAAAGGGTAATTTGACACTTGTTTTCCACAAGGGAGTAAATTCAATAGACCTTTTTACCGATACGGCGGCCATCTTGAATTCTATTGTTTTGACTGAGAAATTATGGGCTGCCGAGAGGGCAATGGCTGGAAAATTATCGTATACACAGCTTTCAGGATAAATTTTTACTGCTTGTCTCTCATATTCCATAACAAATATTACAAGCGTTACATCTTTCCGTCACGATATTTGGCAGTTGTTCCTATGGTTATCGAAAAATTATTGTTAAAAGTTATCACGCCACAGTATCCTTTTTAATTATTTCTCATCTGCCCCCTGGGCATCCCATAATTTCCTCGGAATTCAAGATGGCCGCCGTATCGGTAAAAAGGTCTATTAGAGCTGGCAAATCATCACCACTTGTTCCCACGAGATGCTTGCTATTTTTAGTTGCAAATGGTAATTTGACACTTTTGTTTTTCATATGGGAATGAATTAAATTAGACTGTCAACGTGTCAGAGGTGTTTTTTCTCTTTCTTTTTTCGGTAAACTAGTGTTGCTGTGTAAAAAAGGGTAACTAAATTGTCACTGTAAACACTCCCTTAAATGCTCCTATCTTCATAACCTTTTAACTAAAAAAATAACTCTTGCACGCCTTGCGTGCCTATGTTTAAGTCTGTGGATGAAACCCTAGTGTGTAAAGCTATTGAGCAATACTTTCATGTGGTACTGTTTATCGTTCTAATAGATACCTTTGCTATTCTTCTCATTTGTTCAACAGTGAAGAGAGAATTGTATTCTCTTTCTGATACACGACTCAGCTCAGCAACAAAGCGTTTGGACTGGAAAAAAACAACAATATCAAACACTTAAAACCAAAAAGACTGCTCAAAATCAGAAGGTAAATAAATTGACGGCGCTTAAATTCCCAAAAGACTGATATAGAAGATAATGAGCCAAACATATGATATTACTCGCCATCATCAATCTACCTATACACAGCCTCCTTAGTAGACCAGCAGAAAATAGAAAGAAGGTAACATGATTAAAACATTGCATCGGCATTGGCGCATGTGCTAAACATAGTTTATTCTAATGACCCAATATAGTCTTAAACACGGAGCGAGCCTATAAAAGGTCAGCGGTTTGCACTTTGTTTGCTAAAACACGGCATTTGCGTTGAGTAAACAACTCGAAAACAATCGATATGCTTTCACAATTGAAACAACAAAAATAAGAAGTTAAAATGCATGTATATGAAGTACGATACCTGTCTAAATTCTTCTTCTGTAGATGCCATTCTTTTTGTTTTCGCTGACCTTTTTACAAAGAAAGCAAACAAACGAAAAACCTTCCCTTGTGCGGTCGCCTGAAAGATTACTTCATGCAAATTTCGCGGGAGTACGACACGCCTGGGTGAATAAGCCAATCAAAGCAGAGTATTCCAATTTGTGATGGACAGGCTGAGCCGCTCAGCCTCCATTTATAGGCTCGCTCCGTGTTTAACTCTCATAAGCAACCACCTATTGGACGGGAGGGGTGGCAGAGTGTTTTGACAAACTTTGTGAGTTTCAAAACCTCAAGCAGTCGCTAAAAACTACCCGCTCTTCAAATTTTGCCGATGAAGAATGCTACATTATTTCTGCCGTCTCCAAAGTGTAGAAGACTTCACAAAGAACTTCGGCAGCCGAATGAAGCAGGAAATTTTCGACGGTTAGCACAAGTAAAACGTCACTTGCCGAATCGAAGTGAAACCAGTGGATCAGTCTCTTAAATCTTTGAATTCGGAGGATTTATTTCCTTTTTTGTACTGTATTTTGGATGTTAAAAAGTATTTCTGTCACACGGTCGATAGGTCGAGCTGACCTGCATTTGATTTACACAAGGCTGCTGCCTAACAGGAGCCCAGCAGCCTGGGGCACCCAGGGAAGTCCTTTGGGCGCCTAAATTTTGGCAGCAGCTCCCAAAACATTACCTGTTGGGCTCCTAACTTTTTGGCTTTTTCCCTTCTGGGCTCCTAAAATATTTGTTAAGCAACAGCCTTGGATTTACAGCAATGCATAATGATTTACAGTTTTGTTGGCCGAAGTCCGGGTTTATATTTCATCCGCTATCAGGTTTATGCAAGTTTATATTTAGGCAGATGCAGGGCTCCTGGCAGATGTTTAAACACGGTTCCTTGGCATAGTCAGGAATTATATTTTGCAAATAGTAAATAAAACATCGTTTTATGTAGCGAACAATGTGCCGTGAGGTTAATTCAGGCAACATGAATCAAAACAGCGAAACAATTACCAGCTGGAATTGAAATCAGAAAGAGACTTCAATACGCTAGATACATACAAATATATTTCGTTAGT
>OZ026600.1:3311900-3316900 GCA_964020085.1 Micromussa lordhowensis | reverse complement strand
GTTTTCTATTTTGCTCTGTTTCTCACCCCAACTGAAAGTCAGCTCAGTTCCAAACTGAAACTAATTCTCGCCGTAACTGGTAAATAGGGTAAAAAAAAGGTAATGGCTAGTTTAATGGGACATTTTCTTATACTCTCTTTTATATCGTTCCTTCTTTTTGGCAAGGTCACCTGCCTGCATATTATTGGTATGCCCCAGAGGAGTAATTAATATTAACCGTCCAAATTAGTCGACGTATCAACCAAGTTGGTTGAACTATCTCCTTTTCCCCTAAGTGCAAAATGCACTATTCTAATAGCCTAGGGGGCCGTGATCCGCGATAAGGGGCTAAAGCGCTATGGTGTGTAAAGCTCTTAAATCTCTATCTGCCTTTTTTCTATACTGACAGGAGGGAACGCGGAAGCAGAGTATTGACTGAAGATTACAACATTTCTCTTTTTCGAGGAAAAATAACCTTTCTGAATCTTTTTTCAAGAAAACTATGTCAATTACAATACAGAAAGGTTTGCGTAGCATTTTGAATAAAAGGCTTAGCCTGAAAAATCTAGCTTTTGTTTTTACCTTGCGTAGAAGTGGCCCGGGAATAGCATCAAACTCTTCATTTCGACCAATCTATGGACAAAAAGGACCTTGTTTTTCACATGGAAACGTGAAATTATTATAAGTCGCATTCAGAGCTCATCTCAAGTGTTGTTTGACGTTTTCTGTGTTCTATTTACCAGAAAGAAGCTGGTGTTCCGTGTTCTCTAGAAAGCAAGGCACACTTGAGGTCTGGGCAAGCTGCTAGTGGACGCATGAGCGGAACGTCAGTGTGTTCAGCAGTTTTTCTAGACCTCACTCACGTGACGTCATCTTTTTGATGACGTCAACCCCTTAGGGTATTGTGACGTCAACAACGCCCTACGCCCCTGTTCCAGTACCAGCCTTTCCTTACTACTATGAAAAGCGAAATAATTACATCTGAGAAGGGGAGGTGCTTGCGCTGGCAACATAACATCCGCGACATACACGTACATACCCTATAATTTCCAACCGTGCATCTATTAAAAAAATACACGTTCAGCTCCAGTAATAATAATAGGATATACAGCAGCTATATTCTAAACTGTTATAAAACAACTTTTTAGTCAACTAGGACCCTCATGGAGTCAAACTGCATGATGATAAAAAAATAAACACTAAAAGAGCAGCGAGTTCACCTTTAGGCGTTCAGAGAGAGGTTTGTCCGCTTCCCACTGTCTTCTCATCTCATCCTCGTCACTGCAACTCTCCTGAGAAAGAGAAGAAAACACATTGCAAACTCACTGAATGAATTTGGAAAACTTGTAGTCCGGCCCGTTACTTTCAGAGACGTTGGGCAAGACTCTTTCACGTGAACGACGAATTTCGAATTCAGTATTTTGTGTAGTTGACTGAAGTAAACAAATTACTAAAGTACTGTGACGTATCCCTTTTAAATTACTTGTGTGTCAGAATGATCTTCCTACCTCTCTCGAGCGCCGTCTTGCAGTCGCTATCCCAAACGCACTGGAAATAAAGGTATGTTTTGAAATTTTATAGTTGTAATCTTTTCTCGCACTTTCTTCAAGTTGAAAGGCACATTACGCAACTAGGAATCCTTGTGTGATATAGGGCAAGATTGCCACCATCATTTTGATGCTAGCGGGACTTCAAACGCGATGTTTGACGAGTTAGCTGAAAGGTCTCTGATGAGTCCCTTGACAGGCAAGAAACATACGTATGCAAGACTAGCCATTGTGAAATTCTCACGGTGTTCTTTTTATTTTTTATTTTTATTTTTTTTTGTTAACTTACATTTAGTGTGTACATTCTTTTGCTAATCCGTAGTATCTTCTCTTGCTTTCTTTATTCCCATTTTTTTTTTACCGAAATTAAGTCTTGTAAGTTAATCATATTGGTAGTAAAATTATTATGATCTATGTAGCTGCAAATTACAAATTAAGAAAAATGTAAATGTAAATTTAAGGATAAGGATAAAGAACCTGTATTAGTATTTAAAAAAAAATATCGAAAAATGGAGCAACCGGCTTGAGGGCCAGTTGTCTACTAAATGCACACGGTAATGACCTTAAATGGAACTCAAATCCAAATGTCACCAGCAGCATTTTCGATTGCGGACTGGACCCCTATTCAATGGTATGGTCAAAAGTGTACCTTTTTTTCCCAGAGTGTAACGCCATAACGTGCTCAGACAACATACAGTCCATCTCCTGTCGTGGAAAAAAGAATACCACAACATTATTGCACCTGAAAGAAATGCCTTTTAGAACTGATCTATGTTGTTTAAAAACACACGTTTGAAACTTTAGTTACCTCGTCTGGCTTGTCCAACAAAATAAAAACCTAAAAATATCAAACAAAATGTGAGATGTAAATTTTGCGTCTATGTCATTGAAACCTGAGGTTTCGTTAACCCGGTCAGTTTTCTGCGTGTGTGAAATACGTTTGCTACAGATGTCACAAAAGTAAATTCACAAGGTACCACTCAATCAATCAATCAATTGATCAATCACGTGATATAAATAGAGAAATCAAGGCTGTGGTCTAAGAAAAATACCAAGGAGCCCAGAGGTTGCTAACCGTGAAGTCCTGGGTTTCCAGCACTTAATTTTATCAGGAGCCCATCACTAGGAGCTTGCAACTCCAATACTAAGCCTATGTCACGGCATTTTTACAGACCGGTCTATTTTTAGACTTCTTTTCCCGCAAAATAGGTCAGTTCCGTTCTACACGAGCGCGCTTCGGTAAGGGAAACAATGGCGGCTTTTCCTTTTAATCTTCCAGTGAAAATGCCGACGTCAATTAAAGAATCAAGTCCGTGCTTATGATTTGTCACTGTTGTCCCTGCGGAGTCTGAATTCGCGGTAAATTCAAGCTAAAAATAGACAGGTCTGTGAAAACGCCGTGACAGGAATATGGGGTAGTTGCTGGCTCCTAGTGATGGGCTCCTGATTTTATACAAAAAAGTACGTTTTTCCAGTCACTCAGAGGCACACAAGTCGCATGTGGCACCAGGGCACTTCTAGAGCACAGCCCTAGTAACGTAATGTAAGTTTAGTCCTGTTCATTATTTTATCTCACTAAATAAATGTTTGTTTAATTTTTGGAGAAAATTGGTTAATCACTAATTTACCCACGTATCGTCTATAGGCCTAGCCCGAAGTTCGTTCAATATTATTCAAAAGCTATTACAAAATAGAGCCTTGAAACTAAAAAAAGGAGATAAAACCATAAAACCCTACAGACAAAATAAAATTTTAAATCACTAAATATCATGAAAACGAAAAGAACCAAATTTCACATATTTACACTAAGCATAGGCGAGAATTAACTAACAATTAGAGAAATAAATAAAAAGTTACTATGGCAGATCAGAATAGTGAAGTGTTAAAGATTTACTAAACTTACAAGGTCAAAGCGTGATAATAAAGCACTGCCCATCCTAGAGAGATTAAAAAAACAGTTCAAAATACTACAAGCATCAGTTAGCTTCTAGCTAGTTCAGTTCGACAACCAGCTTAGCATCCCCGGGGAACTCCCATTCGAAAAGCTCCGGGATGCTCGTTATCTCGCTTAGAGGTGTAAACCAAGGATTTTGCACTCACTTAGGGTGTTCAGAACGAAACGGCACTAAATTTTAGCCGTCAAGGTATCTTTTAGGGGTACACTCAAAGAAACAATACAAAAGGAAGTCGTGTCTGTTTTAAAGCGGCATCTTAACGCCCAAATTGGAGCTTCCACCATAAAGATCACCTACAACACTACAGCCTGCAACAGTTAAACTGTTGTATGGAGAGTTGCGACAAAAACCGGTCTTCAACACAGATTGGCTGCCACACAAGCCACCCTACTACATGGAGTACTTGTTATATCTATGTTATGGTTTAAATGTACTTCTGGTTTAATTTTTTTTTAAACCAGTTTAAATTTTTCAAACTAGTTTATATTTTTGAAACTGGGTTGAATTTTTCAAACCAGTTTATTTTTTTGCCAACTATCTATAAAAAAGGGAAAATATCTCTTTGCATTCCTCTAACCTATTCTCTCCTTTTCTCGCCGAGTTTCTTCTGATTTATTATCTCCCACCTACTCTACCCCTTTCCCCCAAATCCCCATTAAGCGTGAATACTAATTAACAGCAGGTTTCACTTTTTTTTCCTTTTTATCTCGTACTCACAAGGATTTGAACCGCCAACCTCTGGATCTGCTTCCCACTGTCATTACCACTTGACCATGAAAGCAATGGATGCAAGAGCTCTCATACTTGTTTTAATTATCAGTTCATCACCCCAAGCCCCTCTCATAAATATTTTAATTTATTCAAAAATACATATAAATTTTAATTTATTCATACATGAACTTGGTCCTAATTACTAAGAAGCTAATCAATTCCAAATAAGAGCTTGGGCCTAATCACTAACCTGAGAGCTCAACCCAAACCACTAACTCATATGCAAAGTTCCCAGCCTAACATCAAAGCTAACCATTCTAAATAAGTGCTTAGGCCTAATCACTAACTTAAGTGCTTAACCCAAATTACTAAGACACATGCTCACATTCAGCTGAAAATTGAAAATTAAACTGGTTTGAAAATTTCAACCCAGTTTGAAATATATGAACCAGTTTGAAAAATTTAAACTGGTTTAACAGAAATTAAACCAAAAATAAAATTGAACCATAACATCTACAGCTCTGGTAGCCTGGGAGCGAGATGTCCTGGATGGTTCACATGAGGGACGTATGCGTGACAGATTCCAATTTTAAAATTATGCCGAGGCACCCTGGAGGGTTTACTCTTTACTCTTTACTCCTGCTTTTAAAGCTCTGTAGGTTAATTTAAGGCTGTGCTATTCTACGGAAACTTGAATCTTTTCGAATTTATTAGGGATTTTTTGCCCATGATTTTCCCAAAAACCTCCCCTTTCGAAAATCATAGCTGGCTTTTGTATGGTACCCAAATCGACATCTGGGTACCGAAA